>PVJX010002507.1:44176-127322 GCA_004027295.1 Dolichotis patagonum | reverse complement strand
GTCCTAACTCCCCTCTGTGGGCTCCTGGCTCTGTAAGTTGTAAGGCGAATGCTGGGTGTGGTCAACTCGGAGCCTATGGATTCTAAGGCAGGCCAGGCCACCATACTTTTTCCCAGGCAGGTCTCCAGGAGGTTCCCTGCGAGTGAAGGGTGGGCCTACAGGTCCCAAAGAGGCGAAAATCCTGGTTTCTGCAAATTTCCTGGTCCCAAACAGACCTGGCCAAGATGCCAGTCTCCGCAAAATTTCCAATCCAAACAGCCCAGGCCTCTCTGTGGATCCAGAAGGTTCCCGGTCCCAAAGAGTCAGGCCACGATGCTGGTCTTTGGGAGATTTCCTGGGGGCGGATGGCGGGCCTACAGGCCTAAACAGACCTGGCCCAGATGCTGGTCTCCAGGAAGTTCCCTTTGGATGAAGGGCGGGCCTACCAGTCCCAAACAGTCGGGCCGAGATGCAGGTCTCTGAAGACTTTCAATCCAAACAGCCCGGGCCACTCTGCAGGTCCAGAAGGTTCTGCTCTCAAAGAGTCAGGCTGGATGCTGGTCTCTGGGAGATTTCCTGTGGGTGAAGGGTGGGGCTACGGGCCCAAACAGACCTGGCCCAGATGCTGGTCTCCAGGAAGTTCCCTTTGGATGAAGGGCGGGCCTACCAGTCCCAAACAGTCGGGCTGTGATGTGGGTCTCCGCAGACTTTCAATCCAAACAGCCTGGGCCACTCTGCAGGTCCGGGAGGTTCCCTCCTTGTTATTCTTAAGAGATCTTTCCATTCACAGTTGCTATTTGCAAGCCTGTCTTCAAGGTTTGAAAGTTTATCTTCAGTTTCTTTCAAGTATTTTGACCACTTTCAAGGGATTTTTTTAATTTTCTAATTATCTATTTAATCTGTTTCAGGCACTGCAATTCCTTCCTATATTGTTCATTCAAGATATCCATCATTTCCTATGCTGCTCTTTTTTAAACTATGTCTTTTTTAGATATGCTCAGCAATTCTTTCATTATGTTTGTGATTCTTCTTTTACCTGAGGTATGATTCTTTTTACCTGATTACTTTTATAACCTTATGAAGTTGTTTCTTTACTTTCGCTATCCTCTCAGAAATTTCAGGTGTGTGACTTCCATGTCTGTGTCTCCTGGACTTGTTCTGTGTGGATTGGAAGTCTGAGATTGCCTTTTGCTCTTTAGTTTTGACATTTTTCTGGGCTCCACTGGATAAACCATTTGTGGGTCCCAAGTGCTTCCTGTAGTACCCTCCTGTAGTGTAGTAGAATGTTCCAGGAACCTGAGTTGCTCCAAACCCAGGTCCCAGGGAGGCAGTGGGGCATGGGGTGGGTTTCTCCAGACTCATGCAGCTGCATCAGGGTTTCCCTGATGGCCATGGATGTGCAGTATCAGAGCTGCTTTTTCTCTTGGCCTGTGTGGCTACACCAGGACTCCACCGATGGTGGCAGGTGTGCAGAGGCATGTCTGTCTGATTGTCCTGGCCCATGCCAGCTACTGGTGGGAAGCAGGTGGCCTGTGGGAACATGAGGTATGTCTGGCTGCTTCTCCTGGTCTACACTGGTTACCTGAGGGAAGCAAGAGTCCCAATCATGGCAGGTGTGCATGAGTGTGTCTGACTGTTTCTTTTGGCATGTGCTGGCTGCCTGTGGGATTCAAGTGTCCTGACAGCAGCAGATGTGCAGGAGCATGTCTGTTGTTTTCCCCTACCCATGCTGGCTGCCCACTGGAAGCAAGCATCTCCAATGATGGCCTTCACGTGCATGGGGTATGTCTGATTGTTTCTCCCTGCCCACACTGGTTACCTGAGGGAACAAGTGTCCTGATGGTGACAGACTCTCAGGAGTGTGCCTGGTTGTTTATCTTGGCCCACACTGGCTGCCCATAGGAAGCAAGCATCCCAGTTGTCTGGCTATTTCTCCTGGCCCATGCTGACTGCTTGCATGAAGCAAGCATCCTGATGGTGGCAGGCATTCAGGAGTGTCTCTGGTTGTTTTTCCTGGCTCATGCTGCCTCACTATCTGTTTTTAAACATAGAAGATGTAAAGAAAGCCCTCAGACACTTGATGAAGGTGTTAAAGGCATTATCTTCTTTTTTCTCTCTTTGACACAGGGTCTTGCTATGCAGTTCAGGTTGGTCCTGAACTCACTATGTAGCCCAGATTGGCATTGCACTCACAATGATCTACCTGTCTCAGACTCCCAAGTGCTAGGATTACAGCTGTGCCAGAACTGTCTTTTATATAGTGAATGCCAAAGTTTTGAGTGCTAGAATAGAAGGTTTTCTGTACTCCTGTTTTTCATAACTTATATCTTAATGACTTGATGCTACTTTCAATATATTTGGCATATCCTTTCTCTTTACCTGGCTATGCAGAATAAAGAGCTAAACACCCTGAACACAGGACATCATGGCAACAAACTAGGAGTAGTCCCTGTAACTGTCCTACTATCTAATTTCTGTAAATCACTGTGATAGGTAAATGTTCCCTTAACATTGACATCAACAGTATATAGCTAGCCAGATACAAGGGGTGCTTCATAATTAATTTGTATTAAATTGCAGTATGGGCCCACAAGAGTAGAAACTCATCTTTGCTTATGGTATGTTCATTTGTAGGGAATATTAAAAGAGAGAACCTTGAGAAAATATAATATGTACTATAAGGATGCTACAGAGGGTATCATTTATTATAGTGTTTTCTTCCAACTTTCAATCATAAGACTTATTCAACCAAGTTAGCTCTCAATTCCAATCACAGTTCCATGTCTCACAGGAGGAGAGAGAAAAAATAGAAAGTACAAGTGAGAATGTAGACTCTATTTAGACTCCAATCCTTACTTTCCCATATCTGTGTCCTGGAGGAAACAGCTTAACTTTACTAGAAGGGAAATCAACAATAGTAAAATAATATTTTGACAAGGTCAAGTCAGTACCTATCAGTAATAAACATTAATGTGAATGGTCTCCATTCACCAATCAAAAGAAATGGATTGGCAGAATGGCTTGTGAAACAAAATTCAACAATATGCTCCATACAAGAAATACATTTAACTCAGAAACTATAGACTCAAAGCCAAAGGGTAGAAAACAATACTTCATGCAGCAGGAACTCAGAAAAAGCAAGGGTAACTATTTTATTTGCAAAGTGGATTTCAAAACCAAGACTGATCAGAAGAGACAAAGAAGGCCACTACATCCTTGTTAAGGGAACATTCCAAGATGAACAGATAACAATTAACATACCAGTACACCCAGCTATACAAAACAAATACTACCAGATATGAAAAGTCCAAGAAGCATTAGTTGTGGTAGTGTTCACCTCAATATTCCACTTCCACAAACATACAGGTCAGCTAGACCAAAAAATCAACAAGGAGATCTTAGAGTTGAACCAAACTTTTGAACAAATGGAATCATCATATGTTTACAAAGTGTTCCACCCAACAACAACTGAATATACATTATTCACAGGAACACATGAGAATTTCTCCAAAACAGACCTCATACTAAATCACAGAACATACTGAAGTAAATCCAAAGCAATTGAAATTATCCCATGAATATTATATGACCATAGTGCAATAAAATTACAAATCAATGGCAAAAGAAAACCCAAAGTACTACCTAAACAGTTAGAAATTAAATAACCAATGGATCATAAATGAAATTGAAGAAAATATTACATATTTTCTACAATTAAATGATAATAGGAATCCAATATACTATAACTTATGGGATACAATGAAAGCATTCCAGGAATGCAGGGATGGTTCAACATTAAATTAAATAAATGAAATATACCATATTAAAAGAACCAAGGATGAGAACCACATGATCATCTCAGTAGATGTTGAAAAAGCCTTTAACAAAATCTAAAAGCCATTCATGGTGAAAACCTACACAAAACTGAAATAGATGTTCTTGATCTCAATCTGATACAAGATATCTATGGCAAATCAACAGCTAACATTGTACTAAATGGGTAAAAGCTCAAAGCTTTCACTCTAAATTCAGAAATAAACCACAATACCCATTACCATCACTCCTATTCAATATGGTTCTGGAAACATAGCCAAAGCAAATAGATAAGAAGAAATAAAAAGAATGAGGATAGGAAAGAAAGATGTTAAATTATTGTTATTTGCAGATGACATGATGCTCTACATAGAACACCCTAAAAACTCCACCAAAAGACTTCTAAAGTTAACAAATAAATTCAGTAGTATATCAGGATACAAAGTCAACACCCCAAGATCAGTAGCATTTCTATACACAACTAACAAACACACTAAGAGAAATTAAGGAAACAACACTTTCTGCAATAAGCACTGAGAAAAATGTAATACTTAAGAATTAGTCTAATGATGGAAATAAAAGATTTTTACATTGAAAACTGTAGTATTCTGAAAAAGAGATCAAAGATATCGGAAAATGAAAAGATATCCCTTGTTCAATATAGTAGAAGTGTGGGCCATATGCCCACAACTGTTAAAAAGATTTAATGCAATCGCAATAAAAATACCAACAGCATATCTCACAGAATTAGAGAAAGCAATTCTAAAATTCATATGGAACCAGAAGAGATCCAGAATAGCAAAAGCAATTCTAGGCAACAAGGGAAAAGTGGGGAGCAGTACAGTCCCTGAGCTGAAGTTATACTACAAATCTACAGTGACAGAAACAGCATGGTACTGGCAAAAACAAACAAAAAAACCAGACCTGATGATGAATGGACCAGAGTAAAAGATGCAGAAACGACTCCATGTACACTCAGCTATCTTATCTTTGACAAAGGAGCCAAACACTTTGATGCAAGAAAGATGACCTCTTTATTAAATGGTGCTGGGAAAACTGGCTTTCCACAGACTGAAGATTGAACCTAGACCCACATCTCTTGCCATGCACTAAACTAAAATTGGAGCAGATCAAATTTCTAAGTTTAAAAACAGAAACACGCCATCTTCTGGAAGATAGGTAGGTAAAACTCTTGAAGACTCAGATGTAGGCAAGGATGTTATGAACAAAACTCTGATTGCACAGTAAATATTACAAAGAATCACCAACTGGGACCTCACCCTTTTAAAAAGCTTCTCCACAGCAAAAGAAACCAATAGAGTGAAAAGATACTCCATGGAGTGGGAAAAAATTTTAGTCAGCTGTCTCTCTGACAAAGGACTAATATCTAGAACATATAAAGAACTCAAAAATAAAATAAGATCCCCCAAAGTTTAAAGACCCAATCCAAACATGTACATCTGAGATGATTACACACTTCTCAGATGAAGTACAAACAGCAAATAAAATATTTTGCAACACTGGTCATTTGAGAAATGCAAATCAAAACAACACCAAGATTCCAACTCACTCCAGAAACAATAGCCAGCATCAATAAATCAACCAATAACAAATGCTGGAGGACCCCTGTTGGTGGGAGTGTAGGCTGGTACAACCACTGTGGAAATCAGTGTGGAGATTCCTTTAAAAAACTAGGATTATAGGTCCCAATGCTTCTCATTCGAATAATTATAAATACATCTCAAATGGATGATGGAATTACCTTGAAGGAATGTGATGTTCATACTGTTGGGAAAGTTTACCAAGATAGCTTCAGAGTAAAATAATTTTATACAATAAAAAAAGTCAATAACAAATGTTGGTGAGGTTGTGGGGCGCTTTGTTTGTGGAAGCATAAAATCGTACAATCAATATGGAAATCACTATGGAGATTCCTAAAAAAAAATTCCTAAAATTTGAGTTTGTATTTGACCCAGCTATTCCTCTTGTAGGCATCTTCCTGAAAGATTAAAAGCATCATACCACAATGATACATGCATGTGTATAACAGCACAATTTATAAGAGCTAAGTCTTGGAAACAGTCCATATACTTATCAGCAAATGAATAGATAAAGAAAATGTTGTATAAATATACAATGTAGTATTTCTCTGCCATAAAAGAGGATAAACTTGTGTCATTTGTAGGGAAATGGATGCACATAGAGACTATAATTCTAAGTGAAACAAATAGGGCATGCAAGTTTACATATCACATTATTCCACTTGTGTGGGAAACACAAGAGTAAACAAAGAGCAAAATGGATGATAGATTTATAGAGGTAGGAGCAACATGTTCAAATGGGAAAGGGAACAAATGAGGGTGAAAGGTGAAGGGAAAGAAGGAAAAAGGGATTAAATAAAGAATGGAAGGAAAAGTGGAAACAAAGCTTCTGTAAATGGAGAGGGGAAGCAGGGTTAAGAAGACAGAGTGGAAAGAAAGAATTAAGGCACATTATGTACAGGTACAAATTCCCAGATGATGTGAGCACTGTGAATAGCAAATATGTGTGGATTTTTTTTGAAAAATAAGGCTTTTCACATGCCAAAAACTGAAACTAGATCCATGTCTATCACCATGCATTAATCTAAAGTCAATGAATGATCTAAATATTAAAACAGAAACACTAAATCTACTGGAAGACAAGGTAGGTAGAAGTCTTGGAGACATAGAAGTAGGCAGAGAATTCATGAACAAAACACAAACTGCACAGAAAATACTTCAAAGAATCAACAACTGGGATCTCGTATTACTAAAAAGTTTTTGCACTTCAAAAGAAATCACCAACAAAGTGAAAAGAAAACCCACAGAATGGGAAAGAATTTTAGCTGACAATTCCTCAGACAAAGGACTTATATCCAGAACATATAAAGAACTGAAAAACATCAAACACCCCAAATTCAAAGACCTTCTCCAAAAATGGGCATCTGAGATGAACACACAGTTCTCAGATGAAGATATACAAATGGCAAATAAATACATGAAGAAATCCTCACCACCACTGGTCATTTGAGAAATGCAAATTAAAACAACATTGAGATTTCATCTCACTCTAGAAAGAATGGCTGCCATCAAGAAATCAACTGATAACAAATGTCAGCGAGGCTGTGGGGAAAAAAAGAACACTGCTCCACTGTTGGTAGGAGTGCAGACTGGTGCAACCACTATGGAAATCAGTATGGAGATTCCTCATAAGACTAGGGTTGGAAGTTCCACTCAATCCAGCTATTCCCCTCCTGGGTATTTTCCCAGAAAAACTGAAAAGATCATGTCACAGTGATATATGTGTACCCATGTTTATAATAGCACAATTTGTAATAGATAAATCTTGGAAACAACCAAAATTCCCATCAACTGCAGAGTAGATGAAAAAGATGTCATATTTTTATACAATGGAATATTACTCAGCTATGAAAGTGATGATCTTGAGGTCTTTATAGGTAAATGGAGGCAACTTGAGACTATCCTCATAAGTGAAATACATAAGACTCACATTTTTAGTAAATACCACATTGTCTCTCTAGTGTAAAAAATAATAAAAACTGAAAAAGTAATAGGACCCAAAATGTATAATAGATATTGTAAAAATGAAAGGGAAGGAAAGTGCCCTAAAGGACATAACGTGCCCAGACCCAATGCAGCTCCTGAGGTTCTTGGGGTTAAGCACCGGCGAGAGGATGAGAAAAATAAAGACAAGACAAAGCTGGGTTCAGGTGGAGCCCTTATTCTCCTGACAGGAGGAAAGGAACTGCTCAACCACTGTAACACCTTTATTTATATGCTGGGAAAGATGATATCAATTTTAGCCCCTCTGCCTAGCAACCCATTGCTTGGATTTCCTAGGGGCTTGGTGTTTTCCTGGGCTGTAGCAACTTCTTCACGTGGCTGACCCAGGAGCTCTTTGTTTTCTGGTAGAGTCATGTCTGGGTCATGCCCTAGGTCAATTTCCAGCTTTAACGGCTCCCAACAATAGCAGTATGTATAAGTGTGTATAGATGACCATATTACTGAATTTTTGTTGTATCATTGAACAGAATGGTTTGCACTGTCAATGTCTGAGTGTCTAGTCACTTTTATGCTTTGATTTTGTAACTTGAACAACTATTTGTAAGAAGACAATATGTAATGTATCAACTAGCTATTTCTTAGTGTTAATTTTTTGTTGAATTCTGTATTATTCTACCCTTCTTTTCTATTTTGTTTCTTTCTTTCTTTAAATAAAAAAATCATGGTGACACGTTTATGACTACCATCGTGATTGTCAGTGCCTTAGTAGAGCAGCTCTCATTCCAATTTGGTAGGGAACAAGCTGAAATGATACAGCTTTTCTGGAATCTTATTTCCAAGCTCCTTGTTCCTCGTGTTACTGATGAGGCTAATTTTCTTATCGCAGCACTCTTTATGGATGCTTTATATTGACTTTTCTTAGAGACAGGATGAGTTTTCTTTACTGTCTGATTTTTTTTTCTGCTGAGGCTTTATTTCTGTTGCTTTGTTGTTTTAACTACCCAACCCTTTCCCGGTAATCTTAGTCACAGTTAAGGTTAATGAGCACAGCATGTATCTTGGTTTAATCAGTGTGGCCTCTCGCTATTAAATGTATTAGTTTATATCTAGTTGAGATTTCTTATCTTGGTGGATAATTTTCCTATTATTTGAAGAGATACTAATAAAAGAATTGATGTATGATTTTTGACTAAAAATTCTCTTGGCACAGCTACATTCAGGTTAAGTAAACATTTTAAAAATCCAGTGTAGCTTGGGTAGTGAGTTATGTTGTTTCGTTCTAATCGGGCCTTTATCTGCTTCAGTGAACAAGTTTATATGTTCTGAAAAAAGAAGGTATGATCAAACTTTTGTTGATTATCTTAGATAAGAGAGCAAAATTCTATCTTCCGTGGCTATTTAAGTGCAAGAAAGTTAACGAGGAGAAAAAACTCTGATTGTTATTGTGCAACGGAAAAGTTTTGCTTCATAGAATCCTTCCTAAAACCTGTAAATCAAGATTTTTGTAAAGTCAATGCTCCCAACCCCCTGCTTGCAAGATCTGCTCACAGATGAAGCCAAAAAGCATCCTGATTTTTTCTTGATAATACAAGTAAGGTGTAAATGATGTGTATTTATTTTATTTATTTTTATTGCACATTTAACATGAGACCTACATCTTAACACATTCAAAAAGCCTAATACAGTAGTGTTAAGTACAGGCACTGGTGTTAACCATTGGCCTCAGCGCTCCTTCATTGCCCATACCTGACCCCACACACCTGCCGAGCAGCTCCCCGTTTCCTCTGCAAGTCCTTGGAAACCATCCTTCTACAGTCTGCTTCTGTGGGTTGCACGGAACTTCTTGAAGATTGTTGATGGAAGGAAGTCTGAGAGACTTACAAATTTTGCGTTTTTTCATTTTTATTTTTCATTAGTACCTGTTTGTGGTACATGATTTTGTCTCTTGTGGGGAATTGGTTCATGTACATTACACATCTTAATTCTTTTTTTCATATCCTTTTACTCCTTTTCTTTCTCGCTTCATCTCTTGATCCTTTTCCAACATGAGAAAGATATATCGCTCTGCTTCCTGTTATCTACCTATTATTTTGCTCTTGATTTATATTTTGGTTTCTCATATAAGAGACAATATTTAAATTTGTGTGTCTGTTTTATTACATTATGGATAGGTACATATAGATTCAAGGCACATCCTTTTTCTGGCAAATGACTTGTATATTCTTCCATATGGCAGAGCAGTGCTACACTCTGTGTAAATACTATTGTCTTTATCCATTCATCTTTGGTGGACAAATAGGCTACTTCCAAGTTTTAGCTACTTTTTCTTTCATTTCTTATCTCCTTTCCTTTCCCTCTATCCCCTCCCTCCATCTCTTATTCCCCTTTCCATTTGAAAAAGATTGTTCTACTCTTATTATTTATCCTTTATTTTGCTCTTTATTTATAATTTAGGTTTCTCCTGTAAGCGAAAATACACAGTACTTAAACTTGTGTGTCTGTTATGTTTCACTTAGTATTGTGGTGACAAGATGCATCCATTATCTATGAACGTCTCAAGTTTATCCTTTTCATGGCAGAATTGTACTCTATTGTATGTAAAATCCACATTTTCTTTATCCATTCATCTGTTGATAGGTATATAGGCTTCTTCCAACATTTAGCTGTTATAAATTATGTTGCTATAAACATAAATATACATAGATCACTGTAATATGCTGTCTTTAACTCTTTTGGGAAAATATCTAGGAGACTAGCTTGGTCAAATAGAATTTCTATTTTAGTTTTTTTTTTTTTAAATCTCCATACTGATTTTCATAGTGGTTTTACTAGTTTATATCCCCATCAACAAAGAAGAAGGGTTCCTGTTTTTTCATAGACTTACCAGAATTTGTTATTATTTGATCTCTTGATGATAACCATTCTTTTTGGGGTAATATGGAATCTTGGTGATGTTTTAATTTGGCAAGAATTGTTGAGCACTTCTTCACATATTTCTTGGCCATCTCTGCTTCTTTTGAGAAGTATCCATTTCAATTGCCCATTTTTTAACTGGGTCTTTTATTTTGAGAGGTCTAATTTTCTTGAATTCTTTTTGTTCTAGATATTACTCCTTTACTGAGAAATAGTGGGCAAATTTTTAGTTTGTCTCTTCATTTTTGTAGGTGTCTCTTTACTCTGTTGGTTGTTTCTTTTGTTGTGCAGAAGCTTTTGAATTTGGTGTAATCCCATTTATTGATTCTCGGTACTATTTCTTGTGTAACCAAGATTTTGTTCAGAAAGTCCTTTCCTACCTCTAGTAACATCAAAGGTTTATCTAACGAGGCATGATGGATTACAGCTGTAATTCTAGCACTTGGGAGGCTAAGGCAGAGGATTGCTATGAGTTTGAGCCTAGCTTGGACTACATAGTGAGTTCAAGACCAACCTGGACTACACAGCAACACACTGTCTCAAAAAACTAAAAAAAAAATCTTTCAAAAGGGGGAAAAAGAGATGAAGAAGCATGGTGGTATCACATGGTTTCCCTAACATTTACTTGTGCTATGATAGAAATTTTAAAGTGATATTACCACTAGAGGATTAACAGTACAAAGAACTGTACCTTTGCAAATAAATTCTTTTGGTAATTTGTAAATAGAATGAGTGTTCTAGAACACTGTCAGGAAAAAGAATCCAACAGTATTGCATGCCTCCATAGTCTGTGAATGCACCCTGGAAACAAAGTGGGAGACATGAGCTCTGGCATGTCTTCCATTATAGCTTTAAAAGGTATTATGTGTCAAATGCCACTTCTTTGTAGAACACAGACTAATTTATTTCTATTTTTTGTTATTTTGTACAAATCTAAAATGTTTTTAAAGACTGCATTTTAAACTTTCATTCCTAAAGCAAAACTCACAAGCATGGTTCAAGAAAGCTCTGTGGAGCAGAAAGAGGCTATTAGAAGATATTATGAAATAAGAAGAAGATGTTCAAATGGCAAGGGGAGCTAGGGATGGGGGAGGAAGGAAGGGAGAAGTAAAGAAAGAAAATAAAAAGAAAAATGGAAACAAAGCTTTTGTAAATGGAGGGGCGAGGGGAAAGAGAAAAAAGAACTAAGATATATTATGTGCTGATATAAATTCCATATGATGAATGTTATCATTATATACATCTAAAATGTACCAATAAAATTAACTTTAAAGAAAGAGGGACCTATTAGACAGGACAGATGTTATTATGTGGAAGAATGAAAAAAAAAGAAGAAAATGCTTAAGTAGCAGTATTGGTAAAATTCAAACAAGATGCATATTTTATTTATGAATAAAGTTGTGTTAGGTGAACTACAGTAATATTTGATATATCTCACAACATCATTACTGTTGGAATAATTCATAATTTATTCATTTTTGTCATTTCAAAATCATCTAGTAGTCAGATGTGGTGGTACACATCTCTAATCTCTGCTAGTACTTAGGAGGTCAAGCCAGAGCATTGCAAGTTCAAGGCCAGCCCAGGAACTTAGCAAGTATAAAAGAAATTTATAAAAGGAATTTAAAAAATGACAAGGAATGAAGATGTAGCATTTGTTTATCATGCTTGAAGCCCTAGGTTCCGGCTCCAATACCTCCCCCTCACACACATGCACACATGTGCACATACATACCACTATCTAGTAAAGGTTATAATTAAATTGCAGACACTTGAGAATGCAAATGCACTTTTTTCTCTTCAAATAAATGTGATATTTTATGCTTTACTGACAAAACCATGCTACTGTGATTTCTGCTCCCACTTTAGCCAGTCACTATTCTGGGTAAGAGGTGAGCTCTGCTCTCGGATAGTTGGGGCATAGAACTGGTAAACTTAGGCAATTTACTTCTATTCTTTTTTAAATTTTGTGTCTATAAATATTTTACATGGTGCCTAACACACAGTAACAAGCATTTTTTGGCAGCTTATTTTCTGACCATTGTATCAGAAATATATTGCTTTTCTTCTTTCCTTTTCTGTCTTTCCTCCCAACTTCCTTTCCTCCCTCCTTCCTGCATTTCTTCTTCCTCTCTTCTCCACTCTTACCCTTTCTTCATACTAAATTACATACCTCAGCCCTTTTCTTCAAAATACAGACTTTTTACATTGTCCAACCTGACTTAAACTTGCAATACTCCTGCCTCAGTCTCTCAGAGTGTTATGTTTATATATCTATAACACACTACCACACCGACTTTACTTTAATGCTATGATTTTTAACATTTGTCTGTAATTTATTAAATCTTGGCATCAAAATAGTTTTCAGAGAGAAACAAATTTTTTTTCAGAGGCATACTTCATTAATTTTATCTTTGAAGAATGGGAAAATAGCAGTGATACAACTATATAAATTGCATGCCTGGGAATTCATTTCTCAAGAATGCAATTAAATTTAGAAGAATAGCTATATCCATTTGAGAAAATTTATATCCATTGTATTGCAAAAAATTCATAGGTCCCACAATTATGTCCAGAACCCCATCTATATTGCTAGTACTGTGCAGATGCCATAAAGGACAGAGTCCATCCTGTCACTGAGTTTATCTTTCAAAGGAAAGTGAGGAACAGCAGGGATTAAAGCACACCTGGATTTTATAGTGAAATTATTAAAAAATTAACACAAGTTATGTTTTCTTCACAGTCAGATGTAATTACTTGTGCTCAAGAAGTGGAAATGATGATGAAGCAGTTAGCAGCCCAACTGGAACAATTAAAAATGACGGTGAAGTCGAAGATAGCTGTCCCAACATCACAAGTCTTTGTAAGTATTTGTCATCAATTTTGACCTACTTAAGGTGAATTTCCTTGGGAGTCCTGTAAACGTGGATTAGAAGTCCCTGTGATCATATTTAATTACTAAACATATAACATTAATTTTATACAAATATATCTTGTCCTTTTGGTTATTTTGTGTGATAATCTGCTTTATGTTGAATGAAAGTATTCTCCTTCATAAGAAATTGAAATTCAAGGAAATGTGAACCTCAACTATGAAAACTTTAACATCAGTCTAGACTGTGGAAAAAGATACAATCCACAGCAAAGGACTGAAAATGCATTCATAGCTGCTAGTCAGAAATTTTCTCTAGTAAATGGGACGGGGAGGAGGGGTTGAAGGGAGGGTAGAGGAATGGGAAAAGAAGTCATACCATGTACAGGAACAAAGCTCTATGATGAACGCAATCAATTTGTATATAAAAATGTACCAATAAAATTGGATTAGAAAAAAGAAATTTCCTCTAGCACAGAGGTGATATAATGTGACCTTTCCTCAAAGGACAAATAATAAAATACTCATTTTGTTTACCATGCATGGACTTCCTTTAACTTTGATTATCAGCATCATTCTGTGGACAAACTTGGCAGGTCTTACCTGAGCAAGCAGATATAAAACATACAAGGAGTATTATACAGAGCATTGATGCACTGATGATTTCATTCTCGATATTTGGCTTTAAAAAAACAAGAAATACTGATTTTTCTTTTGTTCTGTAAATCAGTGACTTTTATTATGTAGGAAAAAATCTAAAATCTATAATTTGCAACTCACAAGACATGCCCTAAGATCTATCACTATACTTTCTAGGTTCCCATGAAACATTATTTGTCCAGATAAATCTACTACAGTGATTCATATTTAGCTTTTATTTGTACTTGGTCTTTTCAAGTGCAGTGTTTATCTCTGTTAGGTGATCAAATGTGTTTGGCTTTTTTTAAAGCATAATTTGAGAAAAATAGAAAGCTTTGAAATAAAATACAAATCTATTTTCTCATATAATTTATGAGTCAGATTTTTATCTAGAGTATTGTCTAATTTCACAAGAGTTTTGACTTAAGGAGGAATTAATTTTACAAATGACAGTCGTATTATGTGTGTGTGTGTGTATATATATATATATATATATATTCTTGCTATATAACCTAGGCTGGCTTTGAACTCATGGTGATCCTCCTGCCTCAGCCTCCTGAGTGGTGGTATTACCGGCATGTACTATCATGCTTGGAAAAGCTGAATTTATTTTAAAGAGTGGAACAGTCTATACTTTTATCACACAATTATATTTTGAACATTTTTATTTCTCCCCTAGCCCATCTTCATAGCCCTTGCCAATCTGTGGACCAGCTTTCAGGATGAAACTGTTTTGATTAGCATACTCAGTAACTTGACTACTCATCTTGAGCCATTCCTGGGTGCTCATGACATTCTCTTTCCTGAGAAAGTAATGCAAGGTCTTCTTGCTGACGTGACTGTGAAAACAGACGCAAGCAGAATACAAGAACAAATGGGTAATGAAAATTATTCATTATTTGCTCTTGTTCTAAAAAATTACCTCTAGAAAAGTCACTTTTGTTTCATATTTTTCATGTTATATCTTTGTGATAAAGTAGTAAACATCTTTCTCAATTATGAAGTATCAATGTTCACTACAGAAAATTTGGAAAAAAATATATAAGCTAAGTATCTTACTATCCAGCAGTAGCCATTCCTAATATTATTTTTCATGTTTTGGTTAACAATGATTTTTTTTTGTGTGTACATCTTTCTATTGCAGGATTAGTGATTTGAGTATTGATATGTAGTAGAAAAAGAGATTAATCCTTGTTATATTTGGTGAGAAGAGAGCTCTATTTCTTTATAATGTTATTTGTTGAATGTCTACCTCAAATTCAAGTTGAGAATTTATAAACCAATTAGTTTTATCACTATCAAATTAATTGAGCTATTTTATTCCTTTCAAAAGATGAATTATTTTTTTTTAGAAATCATGTTTATATCAGTAAACTTTTTACCTATTGGTCTCTTCTACCTTAAAGACAATTTAAATTCATGAGAAATGGCAAAATAGGCTGTAGAACTTGAATTATTACTGAAAATTAAGGATTTTTTCCAGAAAATAAAATCATATGACTTATGAACTTGTTTTCAAATTGTATTTGACAAAACTGTAACAGTGATTCCCTTCTGTAGATTACTAGAAATTATAAAAATTGAAATCAGAGAATCAAAAGGATCCTTTCAGAAATTGAAGTTTTTACTACTTATTTCAGTTTATTGAAATAGCACATGCAGAAAATATGAAATGAAATTGAAAAATTAAGTTTACCAGTGGTTATTACCCAAATCATGTTAGCAAGGTAGTTTACTTGCAAATTCTTAGATTTAGATGTGTCATTTCCCACCATGTATAAACTCATGTTTTACTCACTAAAGCATCATTTATTAAGTTATTCTCCTAAATTAGGAGAGCCACTATTCTTCTGAAATAATTTAATCTGACCTGCCACATCTCAGTATTGCTGGAGCCCTTGGGCATATTTGGAAAAATAAATTTTTTCACCAAGTTATGCATTCATTGTTAATTGTAGCCACAAAGTCATTTTTACAGTGTTTGGCTTTAGAATGAGAAAGACTGAAAAAGTCAAAAATCTCAGGGAATAATGTTTTAAAATGTGTTATTTGTACACAAATTCATTCAATTTGCTTATCATTGGAAGAACTTTTAAAAGTATTAGGAGCAGAAATTGTATACCTTGTTTTTAATATCAAGTTAGTAAGAGACTTTTCCTTGACTCTTCCTGCTTAGAACATTTTCTGTTTTAATATCTTATATCCAATTCAAAGTATTTTATCATCTAGTATCTTATTAAGAGCACCACTATATTGAAAGAAATTAGCCCATGTCTTCCATGGTCACATGGTAGCCAGTGTCTTCTGCTCATCCCCATAGGTTATTTAATCTGCAGCAGGAATAAATACTTTCAGAAGTGCTTTAGTAAGTTTTTCCCTTAGGAAAAAACATATTCTGAAATGGCCTTTCCTCTTGTGTTCTTTATTCTGGAACAATGATATACCTCCAAGTTTGCTCCAGCAAGTCATGTTTACCTTAGACAGTCACAAGTTTATTTGTACTTCTTTGCATGAATAACCCTTCTGATAGATCTGGTTTTATATAGAATCTTAGTCAGGAAAAATACAAAGCAATAAGGGAGGAATGTTTCTAATGAGTTACTGCTGATTTATTTAGGAAAGTTAATCTCACTGAATGGGAGTTTTTTTTCTGTTCTGTTTCATTTTAGAATATAAAGTCTGTGTGTCAGATTTCAAAAAACTCGAATGGCTTTTCCCAGAAACAACAGCAAATTTTGATAAGTTGTTAATTCAGTATCGGGGATTTTGTGGTTACACATTTGCTACAACTGATGGTCTTCTCCTTCCAGGTACATTATTTGAAACAGTATTTCTCCCACTTCCCTAACTTTTCCCTCTGTATGGAGTGTCATTTTCCCTTGCTTGCTGAGTCTGTAAAACTTTATGGAATCAGGTGGTAAACCAGGAAAGGAAATCCAGATGTGATCCAGACACTGTGTGGTCTTTGTTCTGGAGGTGCTCACAGTATTATCTGCAGATTGACATGGAGAATAGATTGTAAGCAATAAGTAATGAAATGTGCATGCAGGTTGCACATCCAGAATCCGAAATGCTTGAAACCAGAAATGTTTCAGAGTTTGGATTTTTTTAAATTTTGAGATATTTGCATATACATAATAAGATATCTTGGGAATGAGACCCAAATCTAAATACAGAATTCATATTTCCTGAATATCATACATATTGCCAGAGGTAATTTTATACAATATTTTAGTGTGCCTGTATTTTGACTTGTGTGTAGTGTAACATGAAGTTGGGTGTGGAAGTTCCAACTTGTGGTATCTTATCAGGCTCAAAAAGTTTCAGATTTTGGAACCCCTTCCTGTGAGCCAGCAGCAGCCATGTGTCCTAGGAAGAGAACCAAGAAGAAGCCAACCCTCTTTGTGAGCCAGCAGTGGCCAGGTGTCCTGGGGAGAGAACCAAGAAGCCAACCCCTTCCCATGAGTTAGCCGCAGTCGTGGGTTGTGCCAAACCCTTCCTGGGAGCCAGTGACAGCCATGCATCCCAGAAAGAGAATCAAGAAGAAGCCAACCACTTCCTGTGAGCCAGTGGCAGTTGTGCGACAGGTTAACCACTTCCTGTGCGCCAGCTGAGGCATGGACTGGGAGACAAGAAGTGCTGACTCTCCCCACCCACTGCTGTAAGCAACCGGCTGACTTGGAGAAACACAAGCTGAGGTGATAGCCACTGAAGTAAAACAAACAAACAAACAAACAAACCAAAAAGCTTAATGCCTGTATGGTCTGACTGAGTTTGTAGGCCAACAGCTGGTAGTCTGAGTATCTATTTAGAAGATAAAAATATACAATATAGCAATATGGGGGATTTCCTTCTGAAGGTGGTAGCTATTATTAATTTCCTATTATCTTGTATTAAAGTCCTAAATCATTTTCATCATTTTGTTTAGTTTTATTTGGGTTTTGTGTGTGTGTATGTGTGTGTGTTTGATTTTACTATATCTGATGGCATGGGCAGCTATTTTGAAGATAAAAAGATATATTATGATAGCCATTGTTGATATCCTGTTACCGTGTTGTGAAGTCCTGTATCACTTTCATTGTTTTGTTTTGATTAGCTTTATTTTGTTTAGTTTTATTCGCTTTTAAAAAAGTTTCGGATTTTGGAGCATTTCAGATTTCAGATTCGGACTCTCAGATTAGATACTTTCAACCTATATTACAATATATATATGTATGCCATAGTATTACAGAAAGGGGATAACTCAAAACCTAATAAAGTATTGCAGACTACTATAGTATTGATAAAAGTATATCATGTTCCAAAGTAATTACTAAATAAAGCAGTAATTATTTGGCTGATACATTTACTTAAAAATACTTGTTGTCATTTTATAAATTCATAGGTCAAAATTTCTTTCTAAGTTAGATTCTTCTAAGGAAATGGCCAATAAATATTTTCTATTCAGTAAATTTTCTCTGTGATGTATAGATTACTGCAGTGTCACCAAAACAAAGAGTAAGTCAGACACTGAAGTGAAATAAATTAGTATCCAGAAAATTTTGTGTACATTGCTAGGGTTAGAAGGAAAAAAGTTTGAAAAAACTGTTTCTCATTTATACCAGTAACTTCTTCCTTCATTTTCTTTTTTATTTCTTTTCTGCATGACTGCATGACTGATTTTAGCAGCTGCTTTTTTCATTGTAAAGGCTTATTGGAATTGTATACATACTATAAAGGCACACAAGTTGGCTCATTTTTTATAGTAGTACCTTTTTATAGTGAGAGTGATACAAAGTTTACGGTGGGGAACTGAGATAATAGAATTCTGAAGCTCTTATGTGTTAGTCAACATCTTGCTACTGTGACAAAATATCTGACACAAACAGCTTAAAGAGGAAAGGTTTACTTTGGCGCATGGTTTTAGAGGCTACAGTCTATGGTTGGCTGGTTCCAAGGGAGAAACATCCTGGCAGAAAGGCATTGTAGAGGAATTCTACCCACTTCACAGCAGTCAAGAAGCAGAGCAAAGAAAGAGCTGGGGTCAAAATATACCCTTTCAGGTTATGCCACTTGCTCCCTAGTGTCCTACTTCTCACAGCTGGGCTCAACCTCCTAACAGCCCATTTAGCACCCTAATTTTAATCACCTTCCAAAAGGCCCATCTGTGATACATGAGCCCTTTGGAAGTCATTAATGATCCAAATCATAATAATCACTGACCCTGGGGAGAAAATAATTCAGAGTCCATGCAAAAGTAAGAATGGAGTACATGCCATTTCTTTGCTTTCCTTTCTTCCTCTCTCCCAGCTTTTCTTTCTTTCTTTCTTTCTTTCTTTCTTTCTTTCTTTCTTTCTTTCTTTCTTTCTTTTTCTTTCTTCTTTCTTTCTTTCTTTCTTTGTTTCTTTTGACACAAAGAAAACACACAGAAAGACAAGCATATGGTGTGATGACAGAGGTAGGTAGCACGATGTGGTTGGAAAGGCCATGGGCTTGCATTCAGGAAAGCCTGGGTTTTAGTCCCAGCCTGTACCATTGATGAACAAGGTGACCTTCAGCAAAGCTCCTGCCTTCTATGGACCTCAGTTTACCCTTAGAAAAAGTACCAGGACCAAGAAGGAGGCCTGTATGGCCCCTTCCAGGTTCTATCACCTATTGTTCAAAGAATAGGGGAGGAACAGGAAAGTAAAGAACTTGCTGGACTATGGGTTTTAGACTAGTCTCTGAATAAGCTAGTCCTGACCACCTTGATTCTGTTTACTGCATTATTTCTACTTACTACCTTATTTCTGGGCAGCGGAAACCTTCATCACCCCTCCTTCCATTTGGGGGCATACAGCGCAGGGCTTAAACCCCAAGGCGACTCTGTGGCTTGCCCCCAGCATCCTTTTCAGATGGCATCACTGACTTCATGGCCACCACTCTGCTCCTGGTTTGCACTGCTCCAGCAGCACTGGCTTTGCCGTTTGCGAACATTCTGAGACCGTTTTACTGCTGGGCCTTTGGACTTGCAATTTTCTCTATATGTGTTTAATTTGCTTTTCCTTCCTTCCTCCCCACCCTCCCTCCCTCCATTCTACCTATAGCGCAAGTCACTCTTTGGCCTCTGATGTATTTGTGATTTGTTAAGAACAGGAACTTTGTTTTCTTGTATCTACTTGATGCCAAGAACTCTTTCAATAAATATTTGTTAAATTAAACAGTAAATGAACAATACAATATTATTGTATATCATTTCTATAAATTGTGGATATTTTGTAATCTGTAGTCACTGTCAAATCTTTTTCTAGTGGAAAATATTTTATAACGTATAAATTTGATTTTGGAAAAGATATCTGATCATTGATAATTCTCACAGAGTTATTTTAAAAATAATCCTTTATGGACCATTTTGGCTTTGTTGCAGTGCTTGCTAAAAATAATCCTTTAATAGTTTAGTTTAAGTAGATTTTTAAAAGTCTTCCAAATGTTTAAATTATATTGCATAGAGAATTTTTAAATATCTTTCATCTAGTGGAAAGTATTTTCTACAAAATGTATTTTAAGACCAAACTTTAAAAAATTTTAACAATAGTTTCACATAAAATATCATTTAATAAAATGCATCATTTATAAAAACATAGTTGATAAGTTAAACATAGAGGGCAATAGGGAATGGTTTTATAGATATATTGTAAACATAGAATCACTTAATATTTTATACCTAATTCAGTTATTTTTCTTGATTTTCAGGAAATCCAACAATTGGAATTTTGAAATATAAAGAAAAATATTATACTTTCAGTACCAGAGATGCTGCATATTCATTTGCAGAAAATCCTGAAAACTATATTAATTTAATTAAAGAAAAAGCAAAAAAAAATGCAGAGTTAATTCAGCTTCTGGAGCTTCATCAACAGTTTGAAACACTGATTCCATATTCTCAGGTAAGCAGGCCAAAATGAAGAATTTATGACCTTTAAAATATATTGTATTTAAAAAGCTATATATTTTTAAGAATAATTCTCTAATCCAGGCAGAGGTAAGACTATATGATGGGGTGGAGCTATAGCTCAGCGGCATAAGCTCCTGCCTGGCAAGCGAGGTCGTGAGTTCAATCCCCAGTACCAAAAATCAAAAATAAAACAAACAAAAAAAAATGACAGTTTTCACAGGTTATCTGAAACAAACTCACATCTGAAGATGGAAACTAATGGAATCAACAAAGAGTAATGAAAACAAAATATGGAGTCAAACTGATAAGTTAACAAGATTAGAGAAAATCTGGAAGAGAAAGACTTGAAAGAGAAACCTGTAGTTGAATAATTAAAACTACAGTATTTTAGTATCTAAAATTAGGGGTGCTCAGCACAAATAACACAGATGGTAACTCAATAGTCAGAGTCACAAAACAATTTCCCAGGTTTAAATCACAGCAGGCTAAAATACCACAAAATGTATTTGAAGCTGTGTTTCTTGTATGTCTGTGCCTGTTTCTTAATTTATTCATGAGACATTTGATAAGCCAATTACTACATGGCAGAAATTATTCCTGGCATATGGAAATTAGCAGTGAACAAAATTTAAAACTCTCTACCTGCATGGAATTCATCCTATTGCTGTATAATCTTGTTTCTTCCACTGTATCTTTGTCATTGTTCACTTTTTATTTGATCCTTCAGGCTCTCTTTTACTGAGTTCTTGTAAAATATGCCGAAATCCAAAACATTTTGAAATACATAGTTTGTTCTTTTAAAAAAAAAAAAATCAACATTTTAACTCTGAATCAAATTGGCTTTGATACCACTGATCTGGGCAGCAGGGATCCAAGCAGTAATTAGAAAGTGAATTGACACGCTGGCAACAGTAAACACAGAGGGTGTTCTGAGCACAGGGGTGGGCAGATCAGAAAGAAGCTAAGAACTGAATCATCTGGGGACAGGTAGGAGACATAGTGGTCAGACCCTGGATAGCTCAGTTTGGTCTGCTGTAAGATCGTGTGTACTCCTGATGTTTATTTTTATTAGTAGAAGTTTGCAAGACAGAATCATTACATGTATAATGGGGAGATTGTACATGTGCATAACACTTCTTAATTCTTTTTTTGACCCTCCCCCTCCCAACCTTTCTTGCTTCTTCCATCTCTTATTTCCCTTCCCATTTGTAAAAAGTTCTATTTCCATGTTTTTCCTTACTTGTCCCCTTTCCTTTCCCTCTGTCCCTGTCCCTCCATCTCTTATTTTCCTTCCCATTTGAAAAAGATCTCCCTGTTTCCTATTATCTGTGTTAAACTTCTTAATTAAACTTGTGTGCCTGATACATTTCACTTAATATTGTGGTCACAAGAAGCATCCATTACCTATGAATGCTTTATCATTTTAATGGCAGAGTAGTACTCCATTGTGTGTAAATACCACAGTTTTTAGGCATTCATCTGTTGATAGGTATGTACACTGTTTCCAACATTTAGCCATTATTAATTGTTTCTATAAACATGGCCATGCATGGAACACAACAGTATGCTGTCTTTAACACTTTTTAGAAAATACCCAGAAGGGGACTACCTAGAAAAAAATGGAATTTCTGCTTTCAGATTTGTGAGGGATCTCCATACTGATTTCTATGGTGGTTGTACCAGTTTATACTTCCACTAACAATGAAGAAAGATTCCTTTTTCCTACAACCCCACCAGCATTTGTCATTATTTGATTTCCTAATGGCAGCCATTCTTTCTAGAGTAAGATGGAATGTCAATGTCCTTATAATTGGAATTTTTTTAGTGGCCAGAAGTGTTGAATATTTTTTTGTCATTCTGAACATCTTGTGAGAAGCATCTATTTCAGTTGCCCATTTTTGACTGGATTTTTTATTTTGGAGGATCTCATTTTGTGTATGTTCTTTATATAGTCTAGATTTGAATTATTTGTTCAAAAATAGCTTGCAAAAGATTTTCCCCATTTTGTAGGTTGTCTCCTCTACAGTGCAGAAGCTTTTTTATTTGATATGAACCCATTTGTTGATTTGCAGTACTATTTCTTGTGCCACAGGGGTTCTGTTCAGAAAGTCCTTGAGTACTCATGTTTTCAAGAGTTTTACCTGTTTTATCTTCCAGCAGGTTCAGTGTTTCTCTTTAACATTTTGATCTTTGATTCACTTTGATTTTTGTTTACTACATGTTGAGATGTATGGGTCTAGACTGAATGTTCTGCATGTTGCTATCCAGTCTTCCCAGCACTGTTTATTAAAGAGGCTGTTGTTCCTCCAGTATATGTTTTTGGGCGTTTGTTGAAAATCAAGTACTTGAATGTGTCTGAGGTTCCTCCTCCCTCTGTTCTGTTCCATTGACCCACAAATCTGTTTTTGTGCCATTACCATGCTGTTTTTATCATTGTAGCTTTGTAGAATCGCTTCACATCTTGCTTTGATTTTGTTATCCAAGATTGCTTTTGCTATTCAGGGTCTACCCTGGTTCCATATGAAGTTTAGTATTGTTTTCTCTGTGAGGAATGCTGTTGGTATATTGATGCAGATTGTGTTAAATCTATATATCTGTTTTGAAAGTATAGCCATCTTGACTAACTGGTTTTGCCTATCCAGGAATGCGGGCTATTTTTCCATTTTCTGATGCCCTTTTCAATCTCCCTTATCAGAACATTATAATTTTCATTGTAGAGGTCTTTAACTTCACTGGTTAATTCCTAAGAATTTAGTGTTTCTTGATGCTATTGTAAATGGCATTATTTTCCTAATTTTTTCTCAAGTGAGTTTATAATTAATGTATAGGAATGCTACCTATTTTGTGTTGATTTTGTATCCTGCTATATTTTTTCTTTCTTACTCTCTTTTTTCTTTCTTTCTTTTTTTTGGGGGGTATCAGGAATTGAACTCAGGCCCTTGTGGTTGCCAGGGAGGCATTGTGCTGCTGAGCTATATCCTTGGCCCTCCTGCTATATTTCTGAATTTGGTAATTAATTGTGGGAGCCTTTCTATGGAGATTTTTCAGTCTTGTATGTAGAAGGTCATATTATCTGCAAATAACAATACTTAGACTTTTTGTTTTCCTATATACATCTCTTTTATTTTTCGCTTGCCTGATTGCTCTGGCTAATATTTTGAAAGTTACACTGAATAGGAATGAAAGTGGACATCCTTTTTAGTTACTGATTTTAGAGGGAAAGCTTTCAGATTTCCTTTATTCAATATTATACTGCAAGTTAATTTGTTATAAATGACTTTTATAAGACTGAGGTAAGGTTCTATTTTCTTTAGTGTTTTTATCATGAATTGATGTTAAATTTCGTAAGATGCCTTTTCTGCATCTATTGAGGTGATTATGTGATTTTTGTCTCTGCTTCTGTTCATGTGATGGATTACATGTCTTGATTTTCATATGTCAAACTATCCCTGTGTCCCCAGGATAAAGCCTACTTAGTTATGATGTATGATCTTTCTGATGGTTCACTGCAGTCTGTTTAGCAGTATATTGTTGAGAATTTTTTTGCATCTATGTTCATTAGAGAGATTGACCTATAGTTTTCTTTTTAGGTTTGGTCCTCCTTGTCTGGTTTTTGAGTCAGGGTAATGCTAGCTTCCAGGAATGACTTTGGAAGTACATCTTCCTTTTCAGTTTAATTAAAGATTTTGAGGAGTATTGGCATTAGATGTTCCTTGAAGTTCTTATAGAATTCAGCAGTGACTCCATCAGTTCCTAATCATTTCTTAGGTAGAAAATTATTACTCCTTCCATTTTATTGCCTATTATTGGGCTAGTTAGGGTTTTTAAGTCTTCTTGGTTGAGTTTTTGTTATTTATATATACATATAGGAATTTCTTCTGAGTGCTCCAATTCATTGGCATAAAAGTTTGTGAAGTAGTTACTAATAATCTTCTGGATTATTAGTGTACTTTAAAACAGAGCAAGCCCAAATAGAGAACCTTACGATACACCTCAGGGTTCTAGAGAAACAAGAACAATCCAAATCCAGAACTTGTATAAGGAAGCACATTAGTAAGATAAGAGCAGAAATCAATGAGATTTGTACTAAGAAAACAATACAAAGAATCAATTTATTGAATTCTGAATACTGTTGAGGCTTATATTTTGATGCCCCCCCCAAGCCTCACACTTTCAGAGGAGGAGTTTTTTGCAACTGGCTGTATCTAGAGCATGTAATACTGGTGAGTGGTACTAAATTGGTCCTAAATTGGTACTAACTTAGCACAGTTCTGGGTGTGGTTAATGAAAGCCTCACCTGGGTGTGGGTCACACCAATCAAGGAAGAAAGGGAAGGCAGGCTGCTACTTACTGCTCACTGCCTTCTCCCTGCCATGAACTGTTTACCCTCTGTGATATCCCTCTGTTGTGCTGCCCTGCCTTGGAGCCAGCAAATATGGGCTGACCATCTACAAACTGTGAGCTGAAATGTAGCTTTCTTCCTTTAACATGTGGGTATTGGTATTTTGTCTCAGCAATGAGAAAAGTAACTAAGACATACATTGTTTCAATTATTTTTGCTTTGTAACACAGTCATCCCTTGATATCTGTGGAGACTTGTTCCTGAACCCTACGATACTGAAATATGCAGATTTTCAAGTTCCTTATATAAAATAGTGCAGTATTTGTATATAGCTTACACATGTCCTTGTATATATTTTAAATCACTCATAGATTATGACATATAATGTAAATGTTATGTGAGCAGAGATATATTATGTTATCTAGGGAATGATGACAAGAAAAACATCTACATATTCAACACAGACATGTTTTTTCCCCAAATTATTTTTGCTCTACAGTTGGTTGAGTCCATGGACGCACTGTGTACAGACAGGGAGAGCCAGCTACATATTTGATTGTATGTCTGATAGAGAAGCTCTCCTCCTTGCCTTTATTTTTCCAAACTGTCTATGTAAATTTCTTAGTAAATTCATGATGGTCTGACAAAAGTCTTCCTGAGATATAAATTGGAATTGCATTAAGCAATGAGAAATTTACATGTTTATTATTTTTAATTGCCCCATTCATAAAAATACCTTTGCTTAGTTTTTTTTTATATAATCAGTTCATTATGCCTTGACACAACTTCGTGGTTTTAGGGATATTTTATTCTTCACTTATAAAAAAGTTATTAAGATGGCTTTTAAAAACACATATCAATTCTGATCTTATAAAAACTATAAAGTTAAAAAGAAAACAAACTACTTGTGACAGAAATGTCTATCTGTAACTTAAATTTGTAACATATTTATATAATGCAAAGAGCATATTAAATGTATACTATCACAGACTAACCATAAGCACACACCTACTTATACAGTGCCTATAGCAATGTTTTGGTTTGAGTCATCAAAAAAAATTATTTTGAATTTTTGAGATAGGGTCTCACTATGTAGATCAGGTTGGTCTTGCATTCACTGTGTAGCTCACACTGGCCTCAAACTCTTGGAAATACTCCTGCCTCAGCCTCCCAAGTGCTGAGATTATAGGTGTGCACCACCATGTCCAACAACAAAAAGGAAGCTTTTTTTTTCCTACTATGTGTTCGCCATACATGTTACTCGCATTCATTAAGGAATTTGTACCTGTATATAGTATCTTAATTTGTCCTTTTTTCTCCTGATTCCTCTCCTCCCCCATTTACAGAAGCATTGGTACATTTTTTTACTTGCATTCTTTTTTTAATCACTTTGCCTTTCCTTCCCTTCCCCTCAACCGTCCTTCGTTCTCATTTCCATTTGATATGTTCTTTCTTCTTCCAAGGTCTCTTTTTCATTTTGCTCCTCCTTTGGGGTTTTTCACACAATAGAAACACTGTGATATTTAAACTAATGTGTCTATTTATTTCACTTAAAATCATGTTTTCATAGTGCATCTATTTACATACAAATGACTCAGGTTTATCCCTCCTAATGGCAAAGAAATACTCCACTGTTTGTTAATACCACATTTTCTTTATCCATTCATCTTCTGATGAGTATATGGACTGTATCTAAGATTTAGCTAAAATCAGTGGTTCTCAACTTTGTTCAAGTATTAAAGTCTCTGGAGATCATAATTATTTTTAATGAGCAGTGTAAATGTTGCTATCTTAAGGTTAATATATATGATTTTGTGATGTTAGGTACTGTATTATACAAAAATCCAAGAAAAAGCCAACTATTTGTAGAACTTGTGAAAGAAAAATTCACAGCAAAGAAAACTGTAATAATCAAATTTTCTTCAAATTGCAACAATGCTATTTACTATTTTACCTGGAATTTAAAGAGTTTTATCTCTAAGATGTAATAGAAACTTCTTGGACTGGCATTCAAGGCCTACATTTTTTTTCTATTTATTACTACATGACTTCTCAGCGTCAGAAAAACAATGAGTTATATACTGCTCAGAACTTTTCTATATCCTGGTCTTTAACTTGTTAAAAGCTCTTTTTTAAAAAGTGGAGCAAAATTATGATTCTCATGAACATTTAAAATGAAAATATATTGAAGATTATAATGTATGATCACCAAACCAACACTACAAAAAGTACTGAAAGATACTCTAGAAAGAGATAAAGATGACCACAATTCCAAAAACAACAACAGAAAGAAAACCACCAAGCAGGCTAAGTACTTAAACATAGAGAAAAAGAACAAAGCTGACAACAGGAAGATAATAGGACAAAGATAAGACAATATAGATCAGATATAACCATCAATGTAAATAGTCTCAATTCATCAATCAAGAGAAGCAGATTGGCAGAGTGGAGTAAGAAACAAAATCCAACAATATGCTGTATACAAGAAACATATTTAACTTATAAGGAAACTGACAGACTGAAAGTCAAAGGATGGAAAACAGTACTCTGTGTGTCAGGAACCCAGAAAAAACATGGGTAACTATTCAGTTTGCAGATAACGTGAACTTCAAACCAAGAATGATCAAAAGAAATAAAGAAGGTCACTACATACCTGTCAGAGGGAAACTTCAAGAGGAAGAGATAATAGTCAAGCATTTATGCACCAAATATGGGCGCACCCAACTATATCAGACAAATGTTAATAGGCATGAAAAACCAAATAAGCAATAGCACAGTTATAACAGGAGACCTCAACACTCCATTGTCAAAAAAGAGATAAATCAACTAGACAAAAAAATCAACAAAGCAATAACAGAACTGAATCAAACTTGTGAAAAATGAACCTAGTAGATGTGTACAGAGTGTTCCATCTAACATCAGAACACACAATCTTCTCAGCTGCACATGGGTCATTTTCTAAAACAGATCATATACTAGACCACAGAACATGTTTAAGTAAGTGCCAAAGAACTGAAACGATCCCAAGCATATTATCCGGCCATAGTGCAAGAAAATTGGAAATTAATGACAAAAGAAATCTCTAAACATGAAAATTAAATAATGTTTTCTTAAACATGTGAAAATTAAATAACATTCTCCTAACAACCAATGAGTCACAGAAGAAATTAAAGAAGAAATTATACAATATTTTTGAATGAAAACTGAATGAAAATGCACATATACCTTACTGGACACACATGTGGGACACAATGAAAGCTTCCTCAGAGGGAAATTTTTAGTGGTGAATTCTCATATCAGAAAAATGGAATGAACACAAATGCTGCACCTCAATCTTATAGAAAAAGAAGAGTAAGTCAGTCCTACAGAAGGGAGGATATTATAGATATTAGAGCAGAAATTAATGTAATTGATACTAAGACAATCTATAGAATTAATGAATCAAAGAGTTGGTTCTTTGAAAGAATACATAAAATGGATAAACTCCTGGCCAACTGTTATAGATTATATATTCTTTTGCCCCTCCCAGCCCTCATGGAATATGGATGTGGCTGAATCTAGCGTTTGTGATTGCTTTGTTGTCTAGCGCTGGGACTGCCGGTGTGAGTGCTCCACCTTCCTAGGGGTGGAGCGACGATATGATGTAACAGCGGGGAAGAAGGTGTGTCTTGCTCTTTTGCTTTCACTTTTGCTGTTTGCTGCCCCACCACACCGCCACGCTGCTTTGGAGCCAACTGAGTATGGGCTGAAACCTCCAAGAATTGTAAGAAATAAACCTTTCCTTCCCTAACTTTGGGCATCAGGTATTTTGTCTCAACACTGAGTAAAAAGTAACTAAGACATCAATCTTATCAAAAAGAGGAAAGAAAAAACTCATATCCATGGAATAAGAAATGAAAACGGGGAAATCAGTACAGATCCTGTGGAAATTCAGAAGATTATCAATACCTATTTTGAAAATCTATACTTTGACAGGATAGAAAACCCAGAAGAAATGGACAGATTCCTGGAAATGTATGAATTACCAAAACTGGATCAGGAAGATATAAAAATCTTAAATAACCCAGTATCAGTTAATGAAATTGAAAATGTAATTAAAAACTTACCAACAAAAAAGGTCCTGAATTTTATAAGAAATTTAGAGACAATTTAATACCAGTATTCCTCAAACTTTTAATGAACTTGAAAGGGAAGCAGTGCTTCCCAGTTCATTCCTGGAGGCAAGTGTTACCCTGATACTAAATCCAGAGAGAGATTCAACTAAAACAAGAGACTCATAAACCAATCTCCTTATTGAATATAGAAACAAAAATTTTTAATAAAATACTAGCAAACAGAATGCAGCAAATCTTCAAAAAGATTGTACACCATGATCAAGTGGAAGCCATCCCAGGAATGCAGGAATAGTTCAACGTACACAAATCAATAAACATAATACACCACATTAACAGAGCCAAAGACGAAAATCACATGATCATCTCAAAAGATGCAGAAAAAGCTTTTGATGAAATCCAACAGTCATTTATGGTAAAAACTCAAGAACATTGGAATGGATAGTCTTTACCTCAATCTAAGAGCCATTTATGACAAACCAACAGCCAACATCCTACTAAATGGACAAAACCAGAAAGCTTTCACTTTAAAATCTAAAACAAGAAAAGGATGTCCACTATCACCACTCCTATTCAATATAGTTCTGGAAACATTAGCCAGAGCAATTAGACATGAGAGAAATAAAAGGAATAGGGATAGGAAAGGAAGAAGCTAAATTATCATTATTTGCAGATGACATGATACTCTACATATAAGACCCCCAAAACTCCACCAACAGACCTTGAAACTTAAGCAAATTCAGCAGTGTAGCTGGGTACAAAATCAGCACTCAAGAGTCAATGTTATTCCTGTACACTAACAACAAACTCACTGAGAGGGAAATTAGGGAAACCACACCCTTTACAATAACATCAAAAATGAAATACTTAAGAACCAACACAACAAAGGAAAGGATTTATACATTGAAAATTATAATACTCTGAAAAAAGAAATTGAACAGGAATTCAGAAAATGGAAAGATATGAATAGGAAAAACCAACATAGTGAAAACATCCATACTCCCAAAACTGTTACACAGATTTAATGTAATCCCAATCAAAATGCCATTAACATACCTCACAGATCTAGAAAAAATAGTCTGAAAATTCATCTGGAAGCAGAAGAGACCTAGAATAGCAAAGGCAGTTCTGGGCAACAAAGGCAAGACAGAAGACATCACAATTCCTGACCTGAAATTATACTACAAAGCTGCTATAATAAAATCAGCATGGTACTACAAATAAACAGACCTGGGGATCAGTGGAACAGAACAGAAGATACAGACACAATTACAAACACACTAGGCAACCTTAACTTTGACAAAGGGGCCAAACATGTTCACTGGAAGAAAGATATCCTCTTTATTTTTAAAAAATTTTTTTAGTTTTAAAGAGAATAAAACCAAGGGAGATAAAACAGAATAACACCAATCAAAATAAACCAGTATAAGTGATCCAGGATTTTGAAACCTTACAAAATCAACAATAGTTACCATAATGCCTTTTATTGTCTTCAATATAGCTGCAGATACCTTCAGACATAGTAAAAATTGAACAGAACAGAATAGAATAAAAACAATTTTTATTGAATGCAATAAAACAATGAATGCAATAAAGAACTTTAAAACAAGCTAATAATAAATCCAAAATGACTACCATAATGTCTTGCTATCTTTTAAATAGCTGCTCATGCCGTTAGATTTAACATAATCAAACAAAACAAAAGAGAATAAAACTCAATCCTAGAAAACAATGAAAATGATATGGTTTCCAGATATGAGTCGCTTCCTGATGAGGCCTTGTTTTCTCTCTCTACAGTCCATGAATGGCGCTGACTCAGAGAGAGAGGCTTGGGTATGGCTGTCCCCACTCTGGCAGCAGCCAAGATAGCCTCTTTAATAAGTGGTGCTGGAAAAAGACTTAAACTACACCCATGCCTATCACCATGCACTCAACTAAAGTCAAAATGGATCAAAAATCTAAATACTAAAACAGAAACATTAAATGCACTGGAAGTAGGTATGAGGAAAGCAGAGAGTTCATGAAGCAAAACGAAACTGCATGGAAGTACTTCAAAGAATTAACAAATGAGATCTCATCTTATTAAAAAGTTTTGCACATCAAAAGAAATCACCAACAGAGTGAAACAAAAACCCACAGAGTGGGAAAAATTTTTAGCCAACTGTCCCTCAGACGAAGGACTTTTATTTAGAATATATAAAGAATTGAAAAAAATCAGGCTCCCCAAATTCAAATACCCAATTTAAAAAAAATAGGCATCTGAGATGAACACACAATTCTCAGATGAAGAAATACAAGTGGCAAATAAATATATGAAAAAATTTTCACCATCACTGGTCATCCTAGAAATGCACATTCTAGACAACAACACTGAGATACTATCTCCAGAAATAATGGCTAACATCAAGAAATCAATGAATAACAAATGCTGGAGGGGTTGTGGGGAAAAACAAACCCTTTTTGACTGCTGGCAGGAGTATAGATTGGTACAACCTCTGTGGAAATCAGTGTGGAGATTCCTCAAAAAATTGGGATTAGAGGTTCCATTGGATCCATCTATTCCCCTTCTTGGTATTTTCCCAGAAGAATTAAAAACATCATACCACAGTGATATATGTGCATCCATGTTTATAGGTACACAATCTTGGAAACAACCCAAGTGCCCATCAACTGAAGAATAGTTTAAAAATGTGGTATTTTTACACAATGGAGTACTACTCAGCTATAAAGAATAAACTTGATGCTTTTTATAGGTAAATGGATGCAACTAGAGACCATACTCATAAGTGAAACAAATCACACTCATATGTGTTAACACTGTATTGTCTCACTAGTGTAAGAAACTGAAAGATCCAAAAGTTACAATACATATAGTGAATGGGAAAGAAACTGCTGAAAGAGAAATCAATGATCAATTTTGTATGCTTGTATCTGGTAACATGAGCAAGTATTTTGAAGATAACAATATGTAATATAACCATTGTTTAAATTCCTATCATCTTATTTTGGAATCCTGTATTATTTTTGTTGTTGTCATTATTTGACTTTTGTTGCTTTTTGTTGTTTGCTTAATTGCTTTTAATTTTTCTGTGCTTTTTTTCCCCTTTAAAATAAAAAAGTATAATCCATTCACAAATCAATGAGGGAATCTGGTGGGTGTTATAGTCAGTTTAAAAGAGAATTCTGAGCCAGGTGAGGTGACTCATGCCTATAAGCCCAGCACCTGGGAGGCTGAGGCAGTAGGATCACCACCTATTTGATGCCAGTCTAGACTACAATGACAGGGTCTCAAGAAAGCCAACCAAACAAACAAAAAATAAAACAAAAAACCAAGGAATCTCTTAACAGACATGCTTATAGATCAGATGTATTCAAATAATGTGTAAATAAAGGCAATATTTATTTAAAGGGTAGTCAGTTGAATCTCTAAAGATAGGATAGACATTACATGTCTATAGACCAAAATTGTTTAATCTCATTATTAGTTATTTAAAATGTATAGAGCTGTAAAATAGCTCAAACACAAAAGAAAGCCTAAAGCTGATAACAGGAAAGACGTGGTATATACACAATACCTATGAAAGTGAGTTTTCTTCTATATTCCATGGAGGAATTATTGCCTCATTATTTACTTATTTACTTGTATTTCACAGTATGGTTATCTTGTAGTGTGTTTTTATCTACCAACAATTATGATATAATCATAATTTTAAAGGCAGAAGCTATATTTTATATCAAATGGTAGATACTTCATAATTATCTGGTAATGGATTTGGGAAAAGAAGTTAGTATCTTCTTCCTCTTCTTTAGTATGACCCCAGTTCCTCAAATTTTTCCCACTCCTTCCAAAAAAATCATAGGCAAAACTACTGTATCTTAGTTAGACTGGAATTACTGGATGTTTAATTTGGGGTATCCAGTAGGAAAAAACCCTCAAAACTTTGATAAATATGCTACAGATGCACAGATATGTCCTAAAGAGGTTTTGATAGTTTAAACCAAGGTGATTTACACCTAATATGTAATAGTTTTTTATTTTTGTTTTTGTTTGTTTTTTGAAACACGGTCTCACTATGTAGCCCTGGCCAGCCTCGAACTCATAGAGATTCTCCTGCCTCAGCTGCTTGAGTGCTAGGATTACATACCTGTGTCACTATCCCCAACTTAATAGTTATTTTAAGATTCTATCCATTTGTAACAAGTTATTCACTGCTGCTAACAATTGTGGAACACAAAGAAGGACATTGTACATGGGCATGAGGGATGTTTCCCCCTTCCAAAATATATTTCTTACATTAACCTCACAAAATCATGCACGAAGCTACAGTGTTCAGAAATATAATTCCGTTCAGCTCAATTATTATGAGTTTATTTTGTTTCTTGATATTTATAAGTATACTCCATGTTCTAAAGTTCTTGTTTTTCTAATTTGGTGGCAGCTTTACCTAAATATTTATCTATATATAATGATTATATTTTGCAAGTACTAATTACAAAGTTCCATTTCTTTAGATGAGAGATGTCGACAAACATTATGTAAAACCAATTACCAAATGTGAAAGTAGCACACAAACAGATACACACATATTGCAGCCAACCATTGTGCGGTCATATGAGTGGAATGAATGGGAACTCAGAAGAAAAGCTATAAAACTGGTTTGTAACTCTATTTTCTAAAGTTACTCATAGGTTGGAGAATTTTGGCATGTTGTTGCTCATAGATTTTTTAAGTTAAATTACTTACATAAAATAATGCATTCTACACAGAATTCTTTGTTAACATAAAAGCAGCAAAATTTACTTTATAATATTGGGTTTTAATTTTAAGCATATGTAGAAATACAAAAGCATGAAATTACTATCAAGTGATATGAGCCAGTGAATAGCATGATCATATGTATTTAATGTTCAAAAACTTGGAGTTAGATTTAATGAACTTCTAGCTTCTAATCACTTAAAGCCTGCTCCATTTGGGAAGCATTTTTTCTTTTAAATCTGTGGGTCTGGTCTGATTCTCAATCTGTTCTGTCTAGACACTGGGCTTATGCATCCTTTTGATTCTCAGTCACCTTAATCAGCACAGATGCCTCATCTTAAAACCTATGTCTGAAACTCATCCTTTTCCAACTCAAAGGAATTTCCCCAACTTTCCCCCTTTTGCAGTAACAGTATGAATGACATTAAAAATGTGTCTGTAACCTTTTCCTATAATATTTTATCTATCTCTTTAGGTGTGGAGATAAATGATGGCTACCTAAATGAGAACACAGAGGCTAGTTATTCATTCAGTGCTTACAATAGCACTCATGATGGACTCAGCCATCATGATTTGCATTTGGCACACTAAAAACACAGGCAGGGAAGTGGGAAAGATTTAGAGTGAGAAAACAGGGAAAGCTTCAGATGTTCTCTGATTGGAGGTTGGTGACACAGGAAACAGAAGGCAAGCTAACACAAACAGGATATTCTATGTGATTGGTTTTGTGAGCATATCTGGCTTTCTCTGCTTGGTTCTGAGCTGGGGAGGTGGAGCAAAAAGGAGGTGGTGGCCACATCACAGCCATTCTGGCCAGAATGCTACAGCTTCAGAGGTCACAACATGTTTTGTTGCTGTAGTTGTTGTTGTTGTTTGAGACAGGGTCTTGCTATGTAGCGCAGGCTGGCCTTTCACTGTCTTACGTATCCCAGGCTGGCCTCAAACTGGCAATGATTCTCCTGCCTCGGCCTCTCCAGTGCTGGGATTATAGCTGTGCACGCTACACTTGGCTCAGAGGTTGCAATCTGGCTTTCTGAACTGACTGGTATAGAAGTGAGTCAGAGTTCTGTTGTCATCCGTGGTTTAGCCTTTGTTTTGTTTGTATATTCAATCTGTGATGGGCTTCTTACTAACTATGGTTCCATTGCTATCCTCTCTGGTGGCAGAGTTTCAGTTCCCTGATTTCCTAGGAAGGATAAGGTTCCATATATACATTCCAGATCATTGTTCCATTTTCATTCCTCCTAGTTAGTTTTTTATAGAAATGTCCCTATTCTTTTCAATTATCTACTAAACTCATGTGAGTTTATCATACATTTATTGGGTAACATATACCCCACTACCTTGTTCTAATGGAGATAATAGGTTAGCAGGTAATATTGATGCACTAAAATATTTCTGTACCTTTGGTAAACAGTGTAACAGAAGTGAAACAAAACTTATAAATTAAATTATGTGACATTTTGAAATTGATCTTGAGAGATGCAAAGAAAAAAGGGGAAGCAGTGGCTGGATAGGGCATGAGACCAAGACAGTGATATAGGTATGGGCTGGAAATGTTAAAAGAATGGGATAGTCAGAGGGCCTAAACTTTACACTGCTTGAACTTTCTCTTCCTAGTATTCAGTTTCCACTTAGGTTTTACTCCCACCTGAGACTTAACAGTCACCGAGCATTGCATCATGTGGAAAACCATGCTGAGTATCACTAACTCAGTCTGTTCATGAAATAAAGCTGAGTTTACTGCTTGTGCCTTAAGAGAAAACATCACCTCAAAGGAAGAATGGCAAATGCAGAATTTATTGAGAATTTGAAATTTGTTAAGGGAAATCTTTCAGCGCCTAAAGTAGGGTTTGAATGGTACTAGACAAGGAAAAAGCAGTCAAGCCTTGGCGAGAATAGTATAGTGAAGATTTTTGAGGCAAAGACTTCAAAGAGGTTGAGAGTTCAGGACAGTGGTAGATGTACTTGTGAAGCATGGAGGAGCTCCTGCGTTTAATTCCACACATCGGAAAAATGATTCAACTTTTCAGGGTGTTATCAATGAACAATCAAGTTATTTGATTGGGCAAGAGTCTCTTGGAATAGTGAAATTATGCTGTTGAAGACAAAGGAATAATCATGTCATATTACTGTAGAAAATAAGCAGTGTGTGTAGAGGGAAAAGGTGTAGGTTCTCAGCTCAACCCCCGAATGTCTGCTCAACTTCTACGTCTCTCTTTTTAACTCATGCTGCAATAATTTATGAGCTTTTTCTTGTCCTTTATAATCTCATCAACACTTACATACTTTTTTTTAATGGAGCTGAGCTACATACTCCACCCCTTATCCTCCTCTTTAGTAGCTCTTTCTTGATTTTCAGACCATGTGATCTGTTCAACTTCATGTTTACAAGTAATTCATACAGGGAGTAAGCAAGACGAAGAATAATGTAAATGTAAAATGACATCATCAGAGTTTTTTATATTAAAAACTAAAGGTGAAGCATAGTTTGAAAAGACTATAAATCTTAAAATTTTATCTTTAAAAAATATGAAAAAATCCAAGTTGTAGAAATTTCAAAGTAGAATAACAAAGGAATTAGAAAATTATTTTAACAAATAATTGAGTTCACTACTATGAATCTAGTATTTTTGGGGGTGTTCATTTGTATCATTTTATATATTTCCCAATTTTTAGTAAAAGTTGTTTAATTTTTCTTTTAGTCCAGATTTTCTAATGTTCTAGCATTTTAAAGAAATACGCTGTTATCAGAAGAATTTCTTTGTAGATTTCTTTGTAGATGACAGATATTAACCAGTAATCAATATTATACATTGTTTATTCTTTAGAGAAATGGTAATTCCTGTTTTATGTTTCCACTTAGGCCGATTTACGTCAGAAAATTACTCACTCGGTACAGACTGATCTCAGTCACATGAGAAGAGAAAATTGCTCACAGGTTTACCCTGCCAAAAATGCCAACACCCAGACCATGAGGGAAGATGGCACGCAAGTGCCCAAGCCCCAGATTTACATGGCTGGTCTTCGTGGTGGACCAAGCAAAGTAACCCACGAGGTCAAGGTGAACCTAACTAGAGCTGTGGATGAAACCTAGAGATGACAGTCTCAAACACCATCTCCTGTTTTAAACAATGACAAATACTGAAAAGTATTTTACATCCATGAAAATTAAGTATGTGGGGGTGCCACATTCACTGATTGTGTGAATGTTTATTGAATTCTCATATTCTTTCAAACTGCTGTAAAAGCTAGAAGTTATGTTCTATAACACAATTTTCATTCTATTAAAATAAAAAGAAAATTCTGCTCATGTATCTTCTTTGAAAAGATCTTTTAGGTAAAGTTTGGCAGCAGTAAGATTGAAATTAATGATGCCGTTTTGATAATTCTATACTGTAAGGTTATTATGACTGGATTAGAAGGCTTATTTCTAAAATCACATTTAATGTTAAAAATTAAAAATTTAACACTCAAGCAATATTTTCAGCTTTCTTATCTACTGAATGTTACCACTGATTATATTACTATAAGATAAAACCTTGCTATTTGGAAGTTACAGCAAAGCTCTACATGACATCTTTTAAGACCTGTAATTTTACATAGGATCTACATTTATAGCTCTTTGAAAAAAAAGTCAAGAGTATCTACATAGTAACACTTGGTTGGCATTCCTGTAAGTAGTAGCTTTGTCCTCTCACAGGACGAGCACTTCTAGTTCTCCACGGTCCAACCCGGTTCTTACTGCCCTTTAGGCTCCCACTTCACTCTTCTGTCTTATTTGCCTGACTCCAGGGGCAGCTATGTTTAGGGCTCTGTGAAATAGTGACACCTAAATTTTAGAGATATAGTTTTATATACTTCTAATACCAACTCATGGATAAGAACAGTTCCAGAGGGAGGGTTTGTTAAACTGGCTTTAACAGGTGGGCTTGCAGTTGACTTGTGATTTATATGTAGCAGTTTTTCTTCACAAGCTGATTTTTTTTGACTAAGAGGTCTGTATAACTTGTTTTCTATGTAGGGTAGAACAGGAATGTGTTTTAAAACCCATTTTCCATAGATATTATAAAGGTGGCTGAGTGAAGAACAACAGTGAGGAGCAAGACCATATTTAACTTTTCAAATTGAATTTGATATTTTCATTCCTTCGGGGATTCTAATTCCAGCCCTAACATAATCCAAAATGGTGGTTTACAGCCATTCTTTTTTGTGTTTAGGAATCTTACAATACCAAATGAAGGTTAATTAACAGACAAAATCAAGTTCATGATGTTTAGTAAAATCTTCCTCCTCTCTTCTCCAAGTCTTGCTGTAACAACCAGCTAGCCAGCTTATCTTTACCATCATTTTTAAATTGAAGGGTGAAAATCATGACAATATACATACAAGTAAGTCTGAAGTTCATCTTTATACTGTATCTGCAGTCAGGTCCTCCTTCCTAGGAGCTGGGGTGAGCTTCCAGACTGCATGTTCTTTTCTCTGCACTGTGTCCTGTTTCTAATTTTCTTTTCAGTTCCCTCCCAAATCCCTGACATCCACTCCCCTTTTTTCTCTTTTATATTTTCCAGGTGTTTGGATTCTGGGTTCTGGGAGGCTATATTATTTATTTATTTAGAATTTATTTGTAGATTGTGTATAAAAGAGAAAAACACACAATATTTAATATTCTGGACCTGAATGGTTTCACTGACTGTAATGGTCTGCTGTGTCCAGCACAGCTCTTGAACTTCCTAGGGTGAGGACCATGAAGGACAGTGACAAAGTGAAGACAAGACACAGAAAGCTACGATCAGGTGGCGCCCTCTTTCCAGATGGGAGAAAAGGAACTGATCAACGACTGTAGTGCATTTATTTAAACATTATCAACTTAGTGTTTTGTGAAACCCCATTGCCTAGTAATCTATATCCATGGAATTCTAAGGGGTTGGTGTTTCCCAAATGGAACATCTGTTTGCCTGGGGCTCTCATTGTTCTGCACCAGGCTTGCTTCGCCCCTGCCTGTGCCATTAATCTCCAGCTTTAGTCACTTCTTACAATGGTCTTCATTTTGGAATGTATTCTATTGTCACCCCACAAAATTCTTTTTGCCCTCCAACAACCTGATGAGATTTCACTATTTCTGTGATGGTTTTCTCCATTAACCATGAAAGAAATGGTTCCTCTCTTGGATTTTCATTGGCTGTTAGTCATACTTTTATTATAGCATTTAAATAGGAATACTGTACAGTTAATGTTCATCTTTATTCTGTCTGATGGTGAATTTCTATCAGACTAACTGCTTTAGTCATGTTTATATCCTTGACATTTACATAGTATCTTGTAGGAGGAATGAATGAAATTTTAAAAAGAATGAAGGGACAAACTAGGAGCAGGTTTTTGGTTGAGTGTTTTAAGAGTCAAGGTGGGAGCTGGTAAGTTCACAGTAAAGTATTACAAAAGAAGAAAAAAGAAAAAGATTATTTTTGGGGAAATAAAGCTGGGTAGATTTGGTATATTTTTTGGAGAATTTTGAAGGCAAACGAATAGTTTGTCTTCCTATAGTAGGTCATTAGAAAACCACTACAGATTCTTGATTATGGAATGGGAGGAAATGACTAAGAAGTTGTTGCAAGAATATGGGGTACTTGGTGATGGATAGTATGAAGGGACAAATGTCCCATTTAATAACACCTGAGGAAAGGGAAAGGAAAATTAAAGTATGACCTCAGAGTCTTAACCTGGGAGACCAAGGATAATTAGTTGTGATTAGTGTTTAAATATGTGTCTAATACTATTGTCTCTTGGAAGGAACTATGGTTCCTTTAAGTATAGCTGATTCCATGACCTAGGCCAAGGGGAAATCAATATTGGTTTGAACTTCTTGCAGTCCATTTTTCAAAAAGCTGACCAGACTTTGTAAAGGAGCAGGTTTACAAGGGTCACATTTGGATATTTATGCATCATAAAAAGAGTAATTATGTATGGTTAATTTAAGTAAGTTGAGAACACAACGATACTCCAAAATGGGAAGAGAGAAATTGTACAGAGAAGTTATAAAGGAATGGTATTTTAATCCTTATATTTAACTTTTAATCTTTAAAGTCAATTTCAAGTACAAATGTGAGTTTTATGTTTAACTATATGTACAAGTACATACACAAAAGTAAGCCGAATAATTCCACAAGTGTAAACTGTATCCATTACAGGAAGATGTGATTAGCCCCAGTGAGCACAAATAGGTAGAGAAGGGAAGATTTAACAGTGTTACAAAATGAAGTTAATCAATGACAATGTCAACTGTAGTCTCCTGAAAACACATCCTAATATTAACATTATGCTAATAAGGTATGCTAAGTTTCCCAGTTAACAGGCAAGATACATTTGTATGAATAATGACAACACAGTGGTATGAAAGATTTACCCCTCAACTCTTTAAAAAGACATTTTTTGGGGGGAAATCATGCTACAGAAGGTGCTAGTGGGCAATTTAGAATCTTGTATTCGTGTTACTGTATTTTTAAACCAATCCACATTAAAACAATACATGTATCTACAGCACTCACTTTACCAAGGAATTATTTCTAATTTCGGTACGCTAATAAAATTTTTAGTTAATGTAAAGATTATAGTGGTTCAAGTGCCTGTTGACACGTTGCATACTGTTGAGACCCTTTTGTTGTCTGAACAGTTAGAATGTCTGGCTAGTCAATGACAAGGCTATAGTGCACACGACTTACGGGTCATATATAATACAAATCATACTAAATTTATACAAGAAGTAAGCGAGGTGGAAGTTATAAAAGTCGACGAAAATAGTTTCTGTTATTTTATGAATTCCGGGATCTTCTCGAACAGCTTCGACGGGAATCACCAAATCCAACTGCAAATCCTCCGGTGCGCCTCGTAGTTCTTGTGACGACTACAATTCCCAGAAGGCAAGGCTCGGCTCCCTTGACTCAGCTTCCTTACCTGGCCTGGAGTTGGGTTTGTCAGAATCACTCCTCGGAACGGGTTTGTCACACGAGTCACCACAGACTCGGCTGTAAAGCGCACCCCTGCGTCCTCTCTTCAGGAGACGTAGCTGGCGGCTGGCTGGAAGCCGCGGGCTACTCTAGCCAAGCGTCATCTCTATGACCCCAAGGGGGCGGTCCCCGGGCCCTGCGCAGGGTGTGCGCAAGGGTGCGCGCCAGAGCAGCGCGGGGCTGTGTGGACGTCATGGCTGCCCAGAGAGGTGAGCTGGGGCTCCTGGGAGGTCGGTGTCTGCGGGAGCGACCTGCGAGATGTGGTATAGGCCGCCCTTGTCGGACAGCGAAGCACTCGGCGCCCGCTGGACCCCAGGCCGGGCCGAGGCGCCGGGTGTCAGGATTGGGTGTGGAGCCGAGCGCTGGGGCAGCGAGCTGTGGGTGAGCGGGCTTTCCGCTGCGGCTGCCTGCCTACACTCGAGACTGCGCCGCTTCCTGCAGCTGGTAGTTGGATGGGACCCCAGTTCTGGCCCCTCCAAGGCCCCAGTCCCACCTCATTCATTAGGGCAGTTCCCGGTCTTGGCTGCGCCACCCGGCTGCGGTCTCCGGTGTTCCTGCCCTGCGGATGTTTAGAGGCTTGAAGGCGCTCTGCGATTGCAGAGCACGAAAACATTGCAGGAGCATCAAACAGTCCGGAAACCGGGAGGAGACAGAGAAAAATAGTCGTTGGGAATTATTCCCAAGATAATGCTGTGTGTGGTTAGCAGGAACTGATACTCATACTCTAGGTCTGAAGTGAAGTCCCTGCCTCTCAACGCATGGCTCTTTCGGAAAATAATATTTGGTACTAATTCCCGGTTAAAGAGGATGAGTCTAACTCCAAGGCACTTGTTTTTGCTAGTGGTTTATACAAGTTGGGAGTAGAGCTGAATTTTTGTACTATAGAGCAGTAGCAAGGACAGGCTGGACAATACCTTTTCGCCAAGTATAGTTGGTTTCATCTCTAAATAAATATTAACAAACACTTAATATTCTTTTACATGGGTACCAGATTATTTTCCTAGTTGGGGAGACATTTATCATCAGGCTTTACCAGGGGGCATCATTAACAGTTGTATATGTTCTTAGGCATTATCCCATTTCTAGTTGTCTAAATTTAAGAGTTTTCCTGTAGCAACACAAGTTCAGGAAAAATGATAATTCTTTTGATAGAATAGAATAGAATAGCAGATTAATGATTAGTGAGCCCTTAAAGATTACAGAATCATTACGTGAAACAACTAACTGTAAGAGTGTACAGATTTGGGCTTATTGCTAGTACATATTTCTTGTATCTTGGTTGTGCTACAAATTCTATACGACAGTACAATTTTTTTTTTTTTTTTTTTTTGAGACAGGGTCTTGCTGTGCAGTTCAGGCTAGCAATGAGCTCACTTTGTAGCCCAGGCTGGTCTCGAACTCACAACAATCCTCCTGCCTCAGCCTCCCAAATTCTGGGATTATAGGTGTGTGCTACCACGGCTGGTTACAGATGTATCGCTTAGTAAAATTACAGTTTCCAAAACTTCGTGATATTTACAAAGGACTTATCCGCAACTTCCAGAATGTCCAAATTCTCAGGTATTATAGTGTCCCCGTAAAATACAGCAACAAGCATATAACTCCAGGTTCTTAATTCTTTGGGGGACATTTCCCACACAGAAACAAACTGTGTGGGAGTTAATGGGAACTTTGTGAGAAGAAAGGAAAAAAACAAGTGTTAAGGTGTGGCCGCTTCTTGTGTTGTGGGTTAGGCTTATAGTTACTGGCCACTGGCATGATTTGAATTATCAGGAAAGCTTAATTACATGTCATAGACTTTTTATGTCACTTTGTAAAACTTTGAATTCCTAATAATTGAAATTTCATCCTGGGAAATTTGTGAGTTGAATGAAGAAATATTTTGATCTAATGGTAAAATATGTCAGAAAAAACCATGCTTAAAATTATTTTTTAGAAAGCTGAAGTAATGTGTCTGAAATGTTATTTACATGTTAGAGTCCTACATATTTTACAAATACCTAAACTTACCACTTTTCTGCTTAGATTAGTATTTGCAAGAATATAATGTGATTTCTGTATAATCTCTGTGAAAACACCTTCTCAAAGCTGACAGGCTGTAAAAATTAGAATTAATATTGAACCATTCACCATGTTGCTTTTGGAATCAGTAACCTGTAATAAAGTAGATGTGAATTTTACAGTCTTAACTGCTCTCATTTATAAAGTACTGATAAGTAAATTTTCTGTAAAGGGCTATAGTTTCTGTCATAACTACTCAACTCTGCAGTACTAGGGCAAAATACTGTATAGCTAGAATAGTTTGGAAAGAAATGAGTGTGACTTTATTTTAGTAAAACTTCATTTATGGACATTGAAATTGAAATTTTGTATCATTTTCAAGTGTCATAATGTTATTTAAAATATTTTCAATGATTTAAAGATATATAATCATTATGAACTTGCAGGCCATGTAAAAATAAGTGACAGTATGGTTTGCTTACCTCAAATCTAAGAAAGTGTTTTCTTCTGTACTGATTAAAAGTCACTGCTGTTTTAGTTTTGAAGTCATACCTTTTCCTCTTGCATAGGAAAGTTTTAGATCTGAGTAAGTACTGTAGTGGTCTCCCTTACTTTCTTTCACATGAGCATTGCTTTTTGGCTTCTTAGAGGTTTTGAAAAGATAATTTAGGTAGTTGAGAGCTCCATTTCTCCTGTTTGACTATATTACTTTTTAGTTACACTTGATGTCACGGGGCTGGGGGTTTAGCTCAGCAGTGTAAGCACCTGCCTGGCAAGCATAAGGCCGTGAGTTCAATCCCCAGTACCAAAACAAAACACCTGGGAGCTTTCTCTCATTAAAATAGACTTGATGTCACATTTAAAAATAACATTTTTAAGCATGGTTTTTGCTGGCATTTTTAGATCAAAATATTACATGAAGTCTTAAAAAATACCTATTTACAAATTATGCTTTAATTCAGTTAGGGAAACTACATATTTAAAACCTGTTTCTTTGTTAAGTTCCTATGTTGCCGTATTTAAAGTGAAGTGAAATGAAGCATTCATTTCCTTGTGATGGTCATCTTTGAATTGTGGTTAGGCTTCCAGAGCAGTGAACAAAAGGATATTTAGCATATAAGGTAGTTTAGTAGCAGCAGAGTCACCCTATCTCTGATTCATTTTTTGGGGGGGGTACCGATATCAAACTTACAACCTCGTGCTTGCCAGGCAGGCACTTATGCCGCTGAGCTAAATCCCTGACCCCATCTCTGATTCTTAACGTTTGCCAGAATATGACCCAGCCAGTGGCCAAATCTGAGTACTTATTTTTGTGTGACATTATGAACTAAACATGCTTTTGTCTTTTAATTAAAACAAGTTTAAAATTTTTTGAGACAGGGGCTAGCTAAGTTGCTCAGGTTGGGTTCAAACTTGTGATCCTTTTGATTCAGGATCCTAGAATGTTTGGATTACAAGTATGTGCCATCATGCTTTTTTAAACAGATAAATTTCTGCAGTTGATTTGATGACCGATCACTAACTTCAAATACCAAATAAACAAAATGTTAGCTCGCCCAAATGATTCCATTGTTCTTTTTAGTGACTCTGTATTGCAAAACTTGTACTTAATTTTAATGAAAACATCTGTGGTGACTTTTTCTCCCTGTGTAAATATCCTTAATTTTGTCTGAACAGTACAAATAGTTTGGGCCATGGGTGATGAGAGTATGAGACTGGGAAGTACTGGTGGTTTTACCATAGGTGTCAAACTGGCTCTGGCCCTTGGGATGGCCGCTGCTCAGGTGTATTTGCAGGCAGTTCTTAACTTGTCTAAGTTGTACATTTCCTGCATTTCGGGTTTTGTACAGGTTTGTTGTTAATACTCTGTTTTGAATTATTTCTGATGTGTAATAAAATGAGAGACCAGATATAAATTTTACTTTTGTAAAGTTCTATATTGCTGGGGAGGTCATGAGTTCGATTCTGGTACCAAAATAAATAAATAAATAATAAATAAATAAAGTTCTATATTAAGCCTCATCTTTATTACTCCTTTTGGCTTTTTTCTGCTGCTTTCTAACTTGTAGTATACACTTTCTTAAATTTGTAACCATAAAGATAATTAAAATATGTAAGTTTCATCTTTAATTAGATTTACTGTGCACGTAGTCTTACAGTTGGGGCACTGAATAAAACAGGGTTTACTGTATTGATGGCTAAAGTTAGTTGTGTTTTTTGACTTGTTTCATATAACTGGAAGATACTAGTTTGAAATAGGATTTTAAATGTCATGGGTTTTAAAAAATATTTTGTGCTGGAAATTGGAAAGCATTTTGGACTATAACTAGATTAGCTTTTTAAAATTTTTTAAATTTTTATTAATACCCATTTGCAGTACTTAAGGATTACATTTATTGGGGGTTGGTGTACGTACATAACACAAATGGTATACATAATCTTGTTTTCCAGAAAATGTAAGTTTACTATTCAAATTATACTGCTTGATAGTGATGACCCTGGTGGCCGCAGCTTATACCATATCTTTAAGATACACAAGGACAACAGACAAGGAACTCTACTTTTCAACTACAGCTGTGTGTGTCACAGAAGTTATAAAATTATTGCTAAGTGTGGGACTTCTAGCTAAGTAAGTACAAATACTTTTAGTATATTGTTATTTTTCCTTGTAAGGTATTTTATTAGAAAGTTCAAGTTACATCTTTTTATATTTGATTGCTCTAGAGCAGTGTTTCCTAATTAGGGATGATTTGCTCCGTAGGAGATATTTTTGGTAGTCATAATTTGGGGGCATGGCATGGCATCCAGAGGCACTACATATCCTGAATGTCCGGTACAGCCCTCAGCAACAGTTATATCCAGCTCTGTTTGTCAGTAATGCTGGGGTTGAAGAGCCCAGCTCCACAAGTTGTCAAACTATAGTCCATGGGCCAGATGCAGCTTCCTGCCTGTTTTGGTTGCTGTAGACACTGTGTGGCTCACCAAGCTTAAAATATTTACTATTTGATTTTGAACAAAACATTTCTTTGCTCACCCCTGTTTTGGTGGAATATGCTAATACATATTTCTTTTGTTCTGTGTTAACTGCTTGTGAATTTTCTCATTTAATCTTTATGCAGTTTTGAGGTAAGTGCTATAATTTTCCTATTTTATCAGTATAGCACATGAGATACATCAAGATTATAGTATTAATATGTGTTAATGCTGAACTTGAATCAATAACATCATATAAAAATGATTTTAGCTAAAGATAGAGTGAAAGAAAGAGAGGGGTAATTATAGGGACTCTCAATAAGACAGACCTAATTTTATTCCTAGACTCGGTGGAATTGTCGCTTGACACACATTTAACCTTTTAAAAATCCTGTTAAGAAATAACCTGGGTAAGGGTTTATGAAATTGGGACCTAGATGAGAATTCATACTGCTTTCAATACATGTGTTGGTGAGAGTAGGCAAGTAGTATGCAATAACTTGTGCATACGCTCTTAGGTGAAAACAGACAAATTACATTCAAAGATTTTTGAAACTCATTTAACATATTGACTAGTTTCTGTGTGACAGTTTTTATATTGGGTGCTGGTATACAGGTATGAATAAAATATGGTCTCCATCTTCTTCAAACAGATTTAATGGAAGAGACAGAAAATAAAGCAGTAAACACACACGATTTCACATGATCCTGAAAAATGATGATTTGGGGAGAGTGAAAAGAACAGAAAAACAACTTGAGACTAGATGGTAGACAGCTTCAATATATTTGAACTTAAAATTATGTTGCAGATAGAGATACAGTGGCAACGTAACTTGTCAGGTTAGTAAAACCAGACCTTTCATGTAACAAAATTTATTTTTCTGGAAGTTTGCCTTTTAATTACAAAGTTTTTCTTCTCTGGATTATGTAGGATAAATGTGAGTCTTATTGTACCTTTATATAAGGCAAAAAGTCTAATACTCCAGAATAATGTTTAAATCTCCAGAACAACTTCCATATCACAACTTAAGAGTTAACAAATTAATACAGTTTTTTTTTTTTTTTTTTTTTGTTGCCAGGAACTGAACTCAGGATCTTGCACTTGTCAAGGCAGGTGCTTGGGCTGCTGAGCTATATCCCCAGACAAATTAATGTAATCTTAAGGCTTAGCTTCTTTTAAGAAAAACATAAAGTTTCCCAACTTCCAAAGAGACAAAAAAATTTTAACTCAGGAGTTACAAAGAACTGTTAGAGCATTGTTAGCTGTTCTAAATTACAAGATCAAATCATGGTTCAGTTTGTTGTGTAACTGAAGAATTTGTGGAAATCACTATGAAAAAAGCAACCAAAAAAAACACTAAAGCTCTTGGTATAATTTAGCAGTTGGTCTAGTTTTCTATCAGATCACCTACATATCTTTTCTTTTGATGATTTTCAAGTTTTGCATTGCTTCTTGTACAGGATTTCTTGCTTTTCTTCAGGTGTTTAGTGTTATAGTTAGCTGTTTTGTGGAAAGTTTTTGGAACTTATGTCAAAATACAAACACAAAATTTTGAATTTACCAGGCTAGTCAGATGATGGTGCTGAAATAAGTGCAATGTGGAAGAAGCAGTAGTTGCTTTTTCTGTCACCAGCAAAACATAAAGAATTATTTCAACCTGTGAAGTCAATATAGGTAGTACAAAATGAAGTGACGTACTACCTAAGTGATGTATTACCTATACTTTTGAATTTGTATTTGGGACTGTAGCTCTGTGGCAGAGTGCTTACCTAGCATATATGAGGTCCTGAGTTCAGTTCCCCAGTGGTACAAAGTGAAATGATGTACATTGTGACTGTTTCTTCAGCAGTCTGTAATAAGACAGTTGATAATGACATTGAAGCACAGTTACCAACTTGGGAAAGATACCCAGTGAAAATACTGAAAATTGGCACTAGATCTTGAATGTACAACTGTCTTATAATAATTTACGTGAAGTAGTTGCGATATGAAAAACATGGATAAAGTTTATAACAAAACTGTCCACTAAGAATGAGTTGGACAGTTAAAAGTTCCTGTTATATGAAGTAAAGGATAGACTCATTGAGGTAGCACAAGAAATTCTTAGTATCTTATGATTAATTTTACTTAGAAATATCACTGCCATGCCTAAATAATCAGTGCTTTACTCCCTCTGAACATTTGAAGCATGTAGTTCTACTAAGGTAGGTTCAAGATATTGTTAATAAGATTAATGGGGTAGCCAGTTTCATTTATTCACTTAGCAAATATTTATCAAGCACCAATTATGAGTTCAACACTGTTGTAGATAAAAGAAGTGTAGTTGCATATTAAAGCAAATTTCTGCCCTCCTGGAGCTTATAGTCTATGGGAGAACCAAATGTTACGGTAAGTTAATAATAAATTGATGGTGTTATGAAGGAGAAATAGAGGATGTTAAAAACAAGTAAAGTAGAGAGCCACCATTATAATTGGAGAGTTTATTCTCTGAGGATGTTGCATTTAATCCTAGACCTGAAGACTGACTACAAGTTAGGGAAAAGAGGAATGGAACAGTTAGAGTGAAGAGAATGGTGTTTGAAATCCCTAAAGCAGGAAAATAATTGTTACTTAAACATTATCAGTATGTCTGGAGTAAGGTATCAAGAGTCAAGTACATTAGAAAATCACTGGATGGTTTAAATCAGACACAAACTTGGCAAACTATTTTGGTTCCAGAGTCACTTTGACCCCTTTAAGGAGGATGGATTGATAGGTGAAAGTGCAGTGAAGGGTAAACGTTGGAAGGAGGAAAACTTAGTAGAAGCAAGTGATAATAGCCTAGGATGACAGTGTATGTAAGGAAGAGTGTTAATGGATTTGAGTTAACACTTTGGAGGTATGATGATAGTACTTAATCATGTGTTTGAATAAATAGTTCTCTTTATTGAAAGGAATTTCATTCAATATAGTCATCACTAATATTTGAATAGAAACTATTGCTCTTAGAGGAAGTACAAGGTGGGTTCTTGAGAGCCTTTGGTCACATTTCTATCAACTGATTAGTATATAACCTTGTTTTATGTGTTTCAATTTAAAGACATTTTATTTAACGCTATGCTTTGCATCTTAAATGCCCCCAAGGCTTATGTGCTAAATGCTTGCTCCTGTTAGATGGTGGAACCTTTAAGAGGTGGTGCCTGTTAGGTAGTCTTTTGGGGACTATCAGTCTCCTTGTTTTTTCTTTTGCTTCCTGACCATGGGGTGAGTCATTTTGCTGTCTTGTGCAAAGCCATGGGACCAACTGATCATGGTCTAAAATCTCCAAAACTGTGAGCCAAAAATAAAACCTCCCTTATAAGTGATTATCTCAGGTATTTTGTGACAGAAACAGAAAACTAATGCAATTATGGGTTAATCAGTGTTGAACTCATGGTCAACAGCACTGTGATTTATACCTGAATGAAGTTTACCTGTCACATGTATTGTCTCCATAATGTTATATCATAGCCTTCTTAAGAACACTGGCACTTTAGCACTATATTTGGGGGCCATCTTAAATAGCAAAGTCACCAGCAAGAAGCATTAGAAAGTAAAAAATGTGGACTTCTGAATTACTTTATTATATAATTTATATATCATTATCATTATTGTTTTTTAGCCAAGGTCTCACTATGTAGTGCAGGCTCTTAAACTCTCTAAGTAGGCTGATCTCGAATTTACAGTGATCCTCCTGCCTCAGCCTCTTGAGTGCTGGGGTTATAGGCATGTGCCATCATGCCTGGATCATTATTATTTTGATGCTGAAAATGTTCCAGGTTTAAACTTTGAGATCTCCAAACTTGTTTCTTTTTCATATAAATTCATTAGTCTCAGACAATTACTTTTTAGCATGGCAAGATGCTTTGGGCTTATTTTGTTCTTTACCTGCCCAAACACTGAAGTCATACATTTTTTTTCAAGGATTCTTTGTTCCTTTTATTTTTCATAATGATATTTAGGAATCAGGCACCTCGTGTACATATTGCTACTCCAATATTCTTGCTTCTAGATCATTTCAGCAAGTAGAAAATATATGTGTATACACATTCATCTTTATGTCTGTTTCACCAAATTTATTGTCTGTATACCAGTAAGTGTACTGGTATATATTGGTTGACACCTACAGCTAGGATCCAGCCTTCCTGAGAAGGATCTAACCTTATTCATATTTATTCCCTTCTTGGTACAGTTTTATTACTCATTTGAAATAATAGGCCTTTTTTGTTTCTGTTTGTTCTTAATTTAGGATTCTTCTATTTTAATTGATTTTTACTTGTAGTTTTTAGAATATGCAAATATAAATTTCAATTTGAAGTCATAAATGCAAGAAAAAAGTATGAGGAGGAATTAATGGACTTAGCTACTTTGATAAATAAGGTTGAGGTGATCTAATTGTTGAATTTTATTTTGTTTTGTTTTTATTTTTTGGTATTGGGGATAAACGCATGACCTTGTGCTTGCCATGCAGGCACTTATGCTGCTAAGCTAAATCCCTGGCTAACTGGTGAATTGTAGATGTGCAGGTGGTTACTGGGCACTGTGTAAAACACATTCCACTGAATTTGTTCTATACTTAAATATTTATATATTTTTTTATCACTTAAGTATTTCAGGGTAGCATATTAAAAATCTGTGTCTTTCTTTCTAAAAATTTTGTGGTATTCCCTTATTTAGATATGGGCTATGTGTGATTCTGTTGATGGACTTCGGGTTGCTTTCAGTCTTCTACTACAAAACAATATGTAATAATTGTTCTATACACACTGTTACGTACCTATTTGATTGTAAAATACTTAAATATTAAGTTCCCAGTTTCTAAGCTGTATTTTGAAATGTAAACTATTTAAAATTACTATTATAATTTACAGGAAAATTAAGCACTATGACACCTATTGACAGTGTGGATTAAATCCACCATTGGTGGTAATAAGGAAAAGGAAGTGAAAACATTTTCACATTGCTTTAGAACAAGGTCAACTTTTTATTGTTTGCTGTTCACTCCAGTAAAAGACTAAGGGATTGTAGCAGGAAGCGTACATTCTATGTACATATACCTTGGGTGTGTTTTATTAGTAAAACAAATGTATTTTCTATCTTGAGCTACCTAGCCATATCAAGATAAAAGTTTTACTATTTCATACTAATCTAATACCTAATGTAGCTCTCAAACAGACTTTCCAGCTCTGTTTCTCTTTCCTGCTGGGTTCACATTTTTACTGTGCCTTCATACTCATGTTTTAATGAGTTCTGGGTTTTAGGGAGAAAGTCAAAATCATTTACCTTATCTGATGAGTATTTTTGTTTTCAGGTTGACCTAATTATTATTTTTTGTATCTGGTCCCTCAAAGTCTTTTGCATGTTAATTATACTGAACTTTGCAGATAAAAAACTTTGTAAACAAAATTTAAATTTCTTAAGCTCATGATTGTACTGTATTCCATTTTGAACAGTGCCTTGGTAACCTAACCAAGGATTTTATGCTTGCTGGTAGTTCTCATCAGAACAACTGAAAGAATGAAGCCTACTTTTGACCATAGGTTCAAGAGAATTGGTTTCAGCTGGTTGATAGGAAATTTAGGAGGGGAAGGTAGCAGTGGAATCTCTGCAGTCAATATGGAGCTTGACCCAAGACACCCCACTGTAACCCAGAAGAAGTCATGCTAGCAGAGGAGAACCAGGAATCCAACCCACCCCACTCCCAGCCTGCTGGCATACAGGCCAGGAAAGGAAAAGAGGCTCCCCTTCCCCCACACCTGTAAGCAATCAGCTGATTCAATGGAACACAGGCTGAGATGATAGTAACTAAAGTAAAGAAACAATGCTTGTATTGGTTGATTGACTTTGCAAACCTAAAGCTGGTAGCCTAAACAACTATTTAGAGGTTAGCAAGAGGCATTATGGTAACCATTATTAATTGCCTACTGTCTTGTTTTGAAGTCCAGTATCCATTGTTTTTTGGTTGATTTTATTATGTCTGACGGTATGAACAACTATTTTGGAGATAACAATATATAGTGCCCATTGTTGATGTCTTATCTTGTTTTGAAGTTCTGTATTGCTTCCATTATTTTGTTTGATTTTATTCTGTTGTTTTGTTTGATTTTATGTCTGTTAATATGGGCAGCTATTTTGAAGATAACAAGAAATAATGGGAGCCATTATTTCCTGTTATCTTATTTTGAAGTCCTGTATCACTTACGTTGTTTAGTTTTGATTGGAATTATTCTGTTGTACTTTTTTTGGTTTTATTCTCTTTAAAGTAAAATATTGGAACTTAAAGATTTCTTCAGGTAACCACCATTGCACACAGATTCTATATCAATGTTAAAAATTAAACAAAATTAGTAGGAAAAAAGACTGCATTTAAAAAGCTTTTTGATTATACATGCTCTCTTTCATCTTGCAAAATTATTTACATAATTAAATCAGTGTTTGTTTTTAACAAAAGGTGCACATTAAGGTGCTTGATTTGACTCCCAAGAAACAAAGTCAGCAAAATGGAAGGGAAAATGGCCTTTAGTTTTTATTCTTACACAGTACTCAAGACTGTAGTGAATTTACAACTGACTTTATTTTTATCTTTGTATTAGAAGAAAGGACAATATAGTAGTATTTTTGGGAAGATATACTGTTCTTTTTATTTTTTAAAAATACCTTTAGTGAGTAAAGCTAAATACAAGCTGTATTCTTAATAAGTTAAGCAGGATGAATCTGACTATAGTAACAGTAGTTTATCCCCTTTTAAACTTCACAGGGTAAGATTCCATTTATTCTTATGCCTCATAAATGTGCTTGTTTACTTTCTGATTTTTTCTTAGCCTCTGTAATTTATTTCAGTATCTTACAACTATATTATCATAATTCTAAGATACTACAGTGAAATTTGAGCTTTCCAATACTCTTTCTTACACTTTGATTTCTCTAATATCTACATCATAAGGAAACAAAAATACCTAAACCTTCCTGGCATTGAAAAAATAGCTTTTGAGTTTCCAACAAATAGGATCTGGCCCAAAGAGATGAAAACCTAAAGGTTAATCTTTGCGCACTGTACTGTACTAGTTTGTCACACTGAAGGAACAAAGTTCTGATTGGCTACTAATTGTTTTATGCAAAAGCTGAAAAAGTTGAAGAGTTAAGAAAAGTGAAAGGGCACAGTTACCTTGGTTTTGGTGCAGGTGTGGTCATTCAAGTAGTAACTGGGCCTTACTACAGTATAGTTAAAGCGGCAGTAATTGGCCCTTAATGAAGGTCAACCAGCCTGTATCTTTTAATAGCTAAGAAAGTCATTAATATCTATGAAGGCATTTCTAAGAGGCAGAGATAAAATAGCATTGCCCATAGTTGAGGATTAGGGAAATGACAGTAACCATTATGCCTTTGAGGGTGTAGCTTGAAGAACCTTTTTAGGACCCAAGTGGGTAAGAGAGGAAATAGAGCGTGAGAATTTGGGGAGTTGTATAAACGGTACCTCTAAGTCATTCCTTCAAGGTAGCACTCGGAGGATAAATTAGTGTATAGGTTTTCATTTTAGAAGGACATTAAAAATAAAAGTAAAGTAATAATATTTTGTACTTTACACAGTCTGTAAGTTTTATGTGTTATCGTGATACTAAGAATTATGATAAATGTCTAATGTCTTCTAATATATTACTTTTTGAGATGGTTACTTGGACTGGATCCCTATGGTGGTTCTTTGTTTTTTAATGTCACTTATGAAAAAAATGCTAAATTTTTCTTTATATTCTGCTTAAAATGTCAGGAACGTATACAGTACATCTTAGGCTTCTATTAAGCAGCAGCTCAGGGCTGGATGGTATGTAGCGCAGTGGTGGAATGCTATGAAAGGTCCTGTGTTTATCCCTCGCACCACAAACACAGCCTAGTATTTAAAGGCTAATCTTCAGACCTAGAAAACTGTTTATATAGATTTTTCAGTACAGTGTAATCTTTTTGGTATGTTTTTCCTCATCTGATAGAGTACGAGTCTGTACATTACTGTTACATACGGATTTAACATTCTGATATTGAATTTGGCAATAGAAGAAGGTCTGTAACTAAGAAGGATGTCTCATTTGTATGGGCCAGGCCAAATTTCTTGTCTTATTTTCTTGATTTGAGTTTTAGAAACAGTGAATACATAGGCACGGGTAATCAGTTTAATATAATGGACTTCATTCCCCCTCAGAACTTAATTTTTTGCAATATTTAACTATAAAAATACTCAGTTCAAAACTATTGATTCTAATGTTAACAAAAATAGAGCTTATTATGATTATTATAAACAGCTATGTTACCAATGAAGATTATGGTTCTTGTAAGGGAACTGTGAGTTGTGTTTAGGACCAATCTGATAAAGTACTTTTTTAGGGTATTGATACTTACTGTAAGAGTTTTATTTTCAGGAAATAAATTATTTATAGCAGGGAAACTGCAAACTGTATTAATTTTTCAAATATAATTCAGAATTGTGAAGAGCATGCATAATCAAAATGCAGTCAAGTGATAAATTTTTGGTATGTTACAGTTTACTCTTCTTGACATCAATAAATTTTTCAGATTTCCTGTAAAATTATGCAGATTAAGCTTAAAATTTTGACACTGTGCTTACATAAATTAGATTATCTACTATATTTTCTAAGCCTGAATTCATTTACAGATTATATTAACTTCAATCATTTGATTCCTAATTCATATAACTTCAAAATAAGAACTAAGCCTTTTTCTTTTGCTTGTACTTTAAATGTATTGTCATGTGGAAAAAATGTTTTAAAAGGTGGCCATGAAGTCTGGCTAGAAAATAATGAGGGAACTTGATCAGTATGGTTAAAGTGGTAGGAGATTAATTTTTAACTGTTTCCTCATCTCACTAGTTAATACATACAAAAGCTTCTGAAGCTTTAACCAGAAGTGGTAAACTTAATGTCAGGTTTTTCTCAATCTTACATTTTTCAAGTAGAAATACATTATATTTCCTTAACTCTAAAATTAGTTGGAAATTATTTTACATACTGTGCTGAATTGTGTCAGTGAACAAGATAGTTATCTATGTGTGAATGAATTTTATTAAAAGAATGTTAATTTTTTACCTTACCACCTTCCCATTTCCCTCTTTTGTTTCCAAAGAGAAACTGGTAGCCTGGGTAGATTCAAGGCCTCTTTAAGTGAAAATGTCTTGGGGAGCCCTAAGGAACTGATGAAGTTAAGTGTGCCTTCATTAGTGTATGCTGTTCAGAACAACATGGCTTTCCTAGCTCTTAGCAATCTGGATGCAGCAGTATACCAGGTAAGTGTAGCTAATGATAAAGTTGTAAAATCTTGAAAAATTTTTATTATAGAAAGAATTTTACATTATCAAATAATTTTCTCAATATTAATGATTTCAGAAATATTTATGTCAGAGACTGATAGCCAAATTTATTAATTCATTAATTTGTTGCTAGGTGACCTACCAATTGAAGATTCCCTGTACTGCTTTATGTACTGTTTTAATGTTAAACCGGACACTTAGCAAATTACAATGGATTTCAGTATTTATGCTGTGTGGTGGAGTCACACTTGTACAGTGGAAACCAGCCCAAGCTACAAAAGTTATGGTAAGAAACAAAATACATACCATAACTAATGTAGGAAATTTCTACTTCAGTTTGATACACATCAGTTACATTGATGTTTATAGCATGATCACATTTCTTTGATTTAAAGTAAATTTTGCCTTTTAGAGAGGCTTTAAATTGTGCTATTGATAGTAATACAGACTAGTTTTCTGTTTCTTGAAGGAATGTTTTAAAATATACTAGAGATAATACATGATATGTGTTTTCCATCCCCTTGTTTTACAAAACAAATCCAAAGAGATGCAGTGACTTGTCCAAAGAGAGAGTTAATCACTAATTTGTGACTAAAACTGTCAACTACATAAATTTCTACATGTTTTTAAAAACATCTCAGACACACTAGAAAAGGTTTTCTCCATTTGGTTTTCATTCTTTCCCCTTAACTTAATGACAGGAATGGTGTTCTGAAAATAGGGCAAAAAAAGAAATGCCCTTTAAAGTTTCCAAGAGTGAATATTAAGATACATACCTGATTTTATATATTTTTTAATACTGTATGTCTCAATCATTTATTTGTCTAAAGAGAAATAGGAAGTGCATCTCTGGTGAATGCCTTTCTAAAAGTTGGAGGGTTTTCTCTATAAACAAATACGCACTCTTTCAACTGTTAGCAAACAGACCGTATTTCTCTTACTAAGGGCAACTGGGAATGGGCAGAGTTTAAAAAGTGGCAAGTCTGCTTCTTTCTAGTAGTTACTCTCCAGTTAGTAGAGAAATCTGTTTTCAGAAAGTGAGTTTTAGATTAATACTTACTGTATTCAGGTATTGTGGAAGTATGTTCATATCCTTGGTGACATTTCAAAACATTTATTATATATGCACCATTTAACTCAGTAGAACTTCAGATAAATAAATTCTTTGGGAACGCAAACATTTAAATGTTAAATGTGAGCTATAAGTAATATCTTACTATCAGAAAAACCATTAGGTCCACCTTAAACACATGGAAAATATGTTAGCTGGAGTGGATTAAGGGCAGTTTATCCTACTTGGACCACTGAAGATTCTTTCCTATTTTCAAAAGAATGCAGATTCCTATAACCACTTATCATTGTTCTTGTTAGAATAATTTAAATCCCTGTTAACTCCATAGGATGATCTTGTGAATGCTTGAAGATAACATCACGTCCTCATTCTCCAGGTGCCCCTTCTCTCCCATTTACAAAACTCTGTTCTTTCCATGGTATGGTTTCTAGACAGAAACTTAGTGGTCCCTATCTTCAGCCTGAGACTTATTTCTCTTCTAGATACATAGATCTGTCCTTGTTCCTCAGTAGGTCTTAAAACTTCACATTGTCTCCAGATGTTGTCTGAGTAGTGTGAAGTGTAGCTTGGTAATTCCCCTCCTTCCTTGTTCGAAGTCAGCATAAGGTTGTGTTAGTTTCCAGGGGCGAGCAGGGTGTCCATTTTAGAATTGACTACACACAACTGTATGTAGCTATGTCACAAAATTTGTTTCAAATGTCTCATATAGCAGGCTTAATTCTAAATGAAAATACAGGATGGCTTTGTACTTAGGCAGCTCATCCTGTTCTGTGAGCCCTTTGAGTTCTTTCCAGTTTCTACCTATTAGCTTTCCTTTTAGTATGTTTTCTAGAGTGGGAAAGTCTTCAGTGAAAATTTCAGAACAGGACCAGGGTTCCAAAGGTTGCCTTAGCTAGGTGGCCTTGGGTTGCATCTCTTAGAAGGTTGGAGTAAAGCCACTGTTTAGGGCTGCAGTTAGCTATAAAGGTTTGACTAAGCCCTGAGGATGTGTTTCCATGTGGGTTTATCATACACCTCACAAGCTGGCACTGGTTGCTTGTCTAGCTTGATTTGATCCTATTAGCATTTTTTTCTGTATGAACATGCACTGTACTAGTATCCTCAGTACACTGTTTTGTCTGCAAAGATACTGGGCAAATCTGTTAGATTTCTTGCCAAACACTGCCTTTGTGGAATTCGTCTGACAACATTTAACTCTAGGAATCTTTTCAGTAAAGAAATCTGATATGTTTCATTTGGAGGGAAACCATACTGTTTTACAATGGTGACCATAAATTCAAGTCATCTGTATTCTAAGTATTCTATATTTAAAAAATACCATTTACAGGGAAAATACAAACTAGATTTGGGTAATTCTGTTTACTTGTCATCTAACACTACATTATCTAGCTCAAGAAACATGTTCTCCCAGAATAAACATACTTTAAAAAGCCTTCCTTAATATTTTAAGACCCCCCCCCCCGTAAGCCTCTGCTTACAGTTTTTAATTCCTTAATATTTTTAAATTTCTGGTTATATTTCTCTTGACGGTCTGCAGTTAAGTAAAAATGTCTTACTTAGTTACGTTGAGTTCTTTGTTTTCTTTTTACCTCTTTACCAGAACCTCAATCTTCAGGACCTCTTGATCCTTCTTGAACCACTTTTCTACTAGTTATGGAATTCTAATTGGAAGTTTATCCTCTGAATTCTGATTTATTCAGGATCGAGGCAGTATCCCTTAACTGTGTGTGTGGTGGTTACTTGTGCTAAAATGACATGGTTGCCTTCTTGATCCAAAGTTTCCATCATGTCCACTTTATCACCTGTCAGTTTCTTACCTGTCCAGAGAAGCAATTGTCATCAGTGTTTCCTAACTGTAGAGATCAATAAAGCAAGTCACGAATTTAGTAGACACTATTTAAAACAGGTTGCTGGGCTCATCCCTGGGATAGGGCCTGACAATTTCCATTTGTAATAAATTTCCAGGTGATGCTGCTGCAGCTGGTCCAGGGAGGGACCACACTTTGAGAACCACTGGTCTACAATGTCTTCTGTTTCTCCTTTTATCTTCATACAAACATTTTAGACCAAGCTTTCTCTCTCAGGTACTTACTCTCCTTACATTAGGCTTATTTATTTTGAACAAGGCATATTCTTCCTTGTAATATTGCAGTTGAGTCTCAGTCCTCTTAATTTCAGTGATATTGTTGAGAAATCTCAAGGAAAGAGAGATGAAAGTGAGAACATGAAGTTGGAATAGTAGATTGGGACCTCATACACAGGCATCTCTGGGCATGTCTCGCAGTATTATGATTATATATTCTTGTCAATCTCTCCTACACATGAAACTATAAAAGAACCAGAGTTTTGTGAGTATTGCCTTCTTTATTCAGTATATAGCTATGATTCTGGTACACAGAAGGTATAGTATAAATATCCAATGAAAATTCAGTTTAAAAATCCAGTCTTAATACTGTAGGTAATGAAGAATAAGTTACCACCATTTTCATGACAACACTATAAGGGATTAGAGTGGCAGAAGAAATCAAAATTCAGAAGCAGGCTAAATATGGAAAACTGTGCTAGAGTGCTTATTGGTATTAGGAAATAGGATTATTTTATGTCTGTGATTTGAGGGACACATTTTTAATTTAAGTGCTCTGGTTAATTTCTGGAATGGACTTTTTTGATTAGTGTTATTCTACAGCATAGATGTGTCTGATATAAAATATACTTCTAGTAGAATGTTAACACAGATTTGTTTAGACTACTAGATGAATTCTATTTGGTACTAAAAAAAACTTTTAAAATTACTATTATAGGTCGAACAGAATCCATTATTGGGTTTTGGTGCTATAGCTATTGCTGTATTGTGCTCAGGATTTGCAGGTATGTCATGAAAAATATCGTTTTACCTGTTGTTACTCTTTAAAAACATACTTTAAAAATGGATCTAGTTTATCTTGCTCTAGCATAACAGTTGTATTTCTAGTAATCCTTCTATATTCTTATGTTTATTCTTTGTCACCTGTATATCTAGTGTGTGGCCTTGTTTTACTCCCTTCAGACCTCAGTCCTTATTTAGACTTGCAGTTATCTAAGAATGTCTGCCTGTCATCCTTGACCATCTCAGTCTAGCCAGCAGTCCAGCATGAAGGGGGGGCCCTAAATGAAGGGGGGGGGCTCAAAGTAGAGGAAATTAACCTTCAGAAAAGTCAACTAGCTTTATAGTTTTCTAGAATTGGCAATAGTGAAACCAGCTCTTGCTACTGTAGGCTGCTAATATAACAATTCAAAAACTTCAAGTTTCTACTTCAGTAGACTAGGAGCTATAGAATAGAAAGGGAACGTGGATGGAATGTTTTTTAGAAACAATACAAAAACAGTTGAAAGGGAGAGAAAAAACATAAAGTCACATTGAGAAATCAGGGAAGTCTGGATCATATGTGTTAAGGCAACTGCTTCTCCAGCAAATCAAGAAAAAGATGAATGCTAAGTGCACTATAAGAAAGATGTTTTCAAAATAGTTCTAACAGAATGAAATTTAAAGCTCTTTTTAGGACAGAAAATATTAGTAATAGCTTATGTCTTTATCCTTCTTTGTACCTATTTTAAGCATTAGTAATTTTTATTTTTGAGGCGGAAATAAACTGTTGGTTAAATAAGATGCTCTATAAGAAGAGAACTTCTAAATTTAGAAATATACTTAAGTAACCGTAGTATCATCTTAAACCTTTTATTATTAACATCCAACAAACTAGAAATAAAAATTCAGTCACCCAAGAAATATACTTTTGATTTCTAGCAATACTTTTGAACAATTATCTCCAACATTATATTTAGATCACAACTGAGGAAATGGAAAGTGGTTTATACTTAAGAGTAACTGAGCACTGAATAACTGGTTCTCCCAGACATACGATCAAAGACAGAAATAAGAACTGCCTTTTTATGTTTTTATTCTTTGGCTCTTTCCAGCATAAATTCATGAAAAATATTTTTATTAGACTTTTACATTGATAAATATTTTAGTACCACTTAAGTCTCTAATATGTTTATACCTAAAACTTTTTTTAAAAAAGTATGCCTTCATTCAAATAATAAGGCTTACAAGAGCAGCATATGATTTTTGAGGGTGGAGGAGTCATGTGTTCTTTTAGAATGTCTGAAAAGTATCTATGAACCCTCAAGCCCAGAAAGCATATACGCACAGTTTATTACCTAGTTAGCTGATGATCCTTCTGACACTGTTTATAAACCTGAAAGGAAAATGACTTCACTCAGCAGGTTCTAGTTAATTTTATTTTGGTTGTATCATTCTGAAGAACTTAAGTGGTGATTAAGTTATTCTGAAAAGTTAGATGTATACATTTTTAGGCAGATATTATAGGAGTATGATTAAGATAATTCCATCTAATATTATAGTTTTTCACCTAACTAAAGCAAGTCTTTTATTGGCATTCAGTAGCATACAACACTTTTGTGATGTATCTTGCTGCTATAATAAAGGCAGAAATGTTAATTTACAGCACCTGTCAAAGGTAGTTTATAAAATTCCCCGTTAGGTATTAGTCTGTATGGTCTAAGAAATGCAAATTAGTGTTATTCAGTATATGTGTCACAATGTATATAATAAATGTATGTTTAAAGTATGTTTGTTCCCAAGTCATATGTGTATCTTTAGGGTACATTCTAAATGAGATATATTTGAAGTTAATTCATAATGTTGTTAATATTTTTATCTTTTAGGAGTGTATTTTGAAAAAGTCTTAAAAAGTTCAGACACTTCCCTTTGGGTGAGAAACATTCAGATGTATCTGTCAGGGATCATTGTGACATTAGTTGGTGCCTACTTGTCAGATGGAGCTGAAATTAAACAAAAAGGATTTTTCTATGGTTACACATATTATGTCTGGTTTGTCATATGTAAGTATCCCAGTATTAAAGCCTCTGAGTAGACCCTTTTTAATTTTTATGAAGTTAGATGTCTCTTGTAAGCTTTGTAGCGTTTTGAAATTATTCCTTTGATACTGTGAATAGCAGTTGCAAAATTTACTTTTGTTTTATTAACTTACTTTTGTGGCATAGCTATCCCAAAGCAGTTTTGCCTTCACAATCAAAAGTATCTAATGTGTTAGCAATATATTTGTACAAATTTAGTAGAAGACCGCACAGCCTTTTGGGCATCTGAGAAATAATGTTATGTGGGAACCACTCAATTTTAGTACAAACTCTCTCAGATGACTATTTCTAGGAAAATACTATTTTCTCTTTCCTAAGTAAAATAGTATACTATGTCTGGAGATGAAAATTATTTCACCACCATAGAATGTTTCATTTATTTGAGTGTTAAGGTCTTATTTTTTTTGTATCCTAAGTTCTTGCAAGTGTGGGAGGCCTCTACACTTCCATTGTGGTCAAGTACACTGACAACATCATGAAAGGTTTTTCTGCAGCAGCAGCCATTGTCCTTTCTACCATTGCTTCAGTGATACTGTTTGGATTACAGATAAGTATGTTTCAATTTGTATTGTTTACTTGGAAGAGCCTCTTACTTCCATGATTCATTTCTTTTATTGAAAATGGCAGTTGGAGTCAGGTGTGGTGGTACATACTTGTAATTCTAGCACTCAGGAGGTAGAAGGATCACTAATGAGTTCAAGGTCAGCCTGAACTACACACAGAGATCCTTTCTCAAACAACTGGCAGTTGGTCATATTATTTATAGGAATGTCTAGTTTAGTTACCACAATTTACCATGTAAGTACAGCAGTTCAGAATTGTGTGAAATGTGCACTAGCAGTAGTTAGGCTGTTTAAATGGTTCTAGAACTGAAACAAGTGCTCATTATATGTGAAAGCTATAGAGAGTGTTTGTAGTCAACATCTTAAGTTTTAGAAACAGGATGATTTGAGTCAGGGTAAAGTTGGTCCTGTGTCTGTAAGTTCTGTACCTGTGGATTCAACCAGCCATAGATGGCAGATATTTCAGGAAAAATGATCTCTATACTGCCTGTGTATAGACTTTGTCATTATTTTCTGAACCAGATAGGTATGAGTAAATGATGAATGATTTGAAGTATATGGGAGGATATGTGTTAAGTTCCATGGAATTTGAGTATCTGTAGATTTTGGTATCTGAGGTGGGTGCTGGAACCAATGCCCCCTTAGATAATCAGGGATTACTACAGTGTGATTGGGTACACAAGGGAACAAATCAGAGGACTTTAGGAAATGATTACTTTCAGTGGAATTAAACTAGGTTTATTTTGAGGAAAGCAGAAAATGTGCCTTATCTTTTTTTTGGTTTCTTGCGACAGGGTCTAACTATGTAGTTCAAGCTGACTTGAACCCACTATATAGCTCAGGCTGGTCTTGAATACATGGTGATCCTCCTTCCTCAGCTTCCCAAGTGCTGGGATTACACACATGCACCACTGTGACTGGCCAACACGTTTTATCTTTTCATTTAGCTTTTATCTTCCTGTTTGGTATCTTAGTTCAATTATCAACTTTTTTATACAAGGATACTGTTTAATATGTGATTAATATAAAATTCATTATCACAGCTGTCAGGCTGGCACCATTGCTATGGTACTATAATACAATTACCCTAGCTTTCACAAATCTGCTATTAAGTTGGCTTCTTAATTACTCCAGCAGTGATACTAAGCATTTCAGGGTGCTTTTATGGTGTGTAGTAATAGTTATATTTTTATCAATCAGTTATGATACTAACATATGTAGAAAAGCTGTTCAAAGGTCTAGATAAAGTAAAAGCAGAACTGGCCTATATTTGCATTTCTTTGTAGAGCTGATTACTCTTAAATGCAAATAAAAGAATACCAATGTTGCATAAAACCTAGAAAAAACATTCTGTAGTAGGGTACAAATCTTGTCTGGGCAGCTTTGGGAAAATTAATATAACCTGTGCTTTACATTTCCTTCATCTGTACAATGAGAATAATGCTTCCCATCTCCTAGGGTTGCTTCTCAGTGATCTACTTGAAAGAGTGTCTGCCACATAGGAAGTGAGCTGTGTAAGGCCAGCCATTTATCACTGCAGTGTTAGATTTCTCCAGACCTTCCCTTCCCTTAGGTGTTCTTACCTGATTAGGGTAGAATTTTAATTTTAATTGTAGTTCTGATTCTTCCTTATGTCGAACATTAGTCCTTATGTCTTTTCTCCTGAGAAAAATCTGCTTTTGGTTAATGTTTTTTCTTGGCAAAATCTTTTTGTTAACTAGTTAAACATATGATAATAAACTACTACCTTTTTTAAAGGCAAAGGTGATCTTTTCTAATAATTAAGAATGAGGTAAAATCATAGCTTTGTATCATTTTTTCCTATATACCATATTTAAAAGGTGTGAAGACTGCAATTGTATTTCACATAGAATGTTTCAGCTTTTACTAGAATGTACACTTTTGATATAAGCATGTACATAATGTCTACATGTAAAGATTGGAGCAGTTCTAATGTCTTACATACTGATTTTTCAGGATTAAGATACAAAGGGTAAGTCTTAACAGGAACATTAATTTTATACAGTAAATCACCATTTCATCTTTTATTTAGAAATTTTCACTGATTTGAGTAGTTTCCCACCTAACTCTTAAATATTACTCAATTTTTTGCCTAAACTTTACAGGTTTCTGATACTACAGGAAAGCCATGTCCCATTGCATTTTCTTTTGTATTCACATATATTTAGGTGCTTCCTTTAAACTGAAGCTATTAATTATGGTGTCCAAGCTAGGCATAATTGTGTCGTCAACTGCCTTGATTTTACTGTTTTTTTCTTTTGCTAGAATGGGTAACCTTTCTAAAGTTTACCATCAGAAAGTTGGAATATCTAGCTTTCTCATATAACTGATAATGTTAATCCACAGTTAAAATTCTTAAAAATTTTACATAGATGATTGTTACAGAGTTTTAAACGCACAAATACAGCATTCTTTTTCTCCCCCCAGCACTCACCTTTGCTCTGGGTACCCTTCTTGTATGTGTTTCCATATATCTCTATGGATTACCCAGACAGGATACCACAACCATCCAGCAAGGAGAGACAGCTTCAAAAGAGAGAATCATTGGTGTGTGATTTGAGCCTCTGAAGATTCCTACTATGATTAACAGCTTGCATTAAACTAGAGCCTTAAGTCAATCTCAGAAGGTAGCTTAACCAAGAACAAGTTAACTGTATGGCCTAAGAAGAAAGCTATAAATGAACTGCTAACACAGAGACAACTGTAGACTTGTTGAGAATATCAAGCTGTATTGTTTTAGAACGAAACAATTTTATTTTGTATATATATATAATGTACATAACAAGTATGGAGATTATATGGTATTAAAAAATCATGTGAAGCTTATGAAATCAAGTGATAAGGTGTGGAATACTATCTAAAGATGAAAGTGCCAAAGCCATTCTGTACTAACTGTTCTGTTGTTCAGGTACCAGGGGAGGATGACCCCTCCTTCTCTAGTTCATTCATGTACAGTATTTGGTCTCAGTAGCAGTAAAGACCTAGTTCTTACAAAAACAGAAACAAGACAGGCTAGTTCAGAAACAACCTGAATGTGTAACTTCTCAAATGGAATCTATTTTGTAACTCAGTGATCTCTGGGTGGTGACTGAGTACTCCTTTAGTGCTATATTTGTGCCACTCATTGTCCTGTTCATATTTCTTTGCTGTTAGATATACTTGTCCTCAAGAAAATTTCTAAAGTGTCACTTTTATACTTTTTTTTATATAGTTGTTGGGTTCTCAATAATTTGTGAAATTTCAGTGTTTTAAAAATATTTCTATAATGTTAATGTGGGAAATTCAGCAATAAACTTTATTTATATGAACCTCTTGAATCACTTTTTCTTATTGCAGATATTACCATGCAAAAACATAAAAAACCAAAATGTTGCTTTTTTCCTTTTCCTGTATGTGGAACTGTAAAAAGTAAGGTTTGTCAATAACAGCTACTACCCAAGTCTGACAAGTCTTAAGCCTCCTCGCTAAAAAGGAATTTATAGGAAGCACCACAATCAGGGATATAGGGCTTCAGCCTGTAGGAACTAATGAATAAACTTTTTAGGGAGCTGCTTTGGTGTAGGCTTAGGTCTAACCGTTACCATATCATTTACTCAAGATTTAATACCCAGGAGAATATCATTAGTCTTGGAAGGAGAAAGATTCCTAAAAGCAGAGAGGAATATTGGACAGGTAAAACATGATGCTATTGTAGATTTTTATTCAATCACTGGTTTGTGCTGAGGGAATGTTAATGTTACTTTAAGCAGAAAATTAGTTTTCTGGAAGCCATTTTACTTAAAATGGAGGCATTGATGTGTCTTTTTCCAGGACCAGGGAAGTAAATGATTTGTTACTATAAAATGATGTTTATCCCAACTAAAGAAGCTTTAGTCCATGCTGATTTGTTTCTCTTTCCTTAAAAATAGATGTTCAATGGTATTGACTTTTTTTTTCTTTTATAGTGCTCGGTATCAGAGTTAAGGCCTTCTAGATGACAAGCAAGTTTTGTACAACTGAACCACACCCCTAACCCTTAGAAACTTCTATTAGCAACATTTATAAGAATTACAGCAGACCTGAATAGAATTGCTCAGGAGGATGACTGTGCCGATAGAATATATCAGATGATATTTCCTACTTGTGTCATCTAATCTTCACTTATGTTATCAAATCCAGTCACACAAAATATACCTTAACCACACAAATACATGAAAGCAGTGTTTAACTCTGAATTATGGTTTAGTTACTACATTTCATAAAAAGATCCTAACAATGTCTCTACAAGTAACTCCTTGCAGTTAAAATGTATTCAGTCCCTGAGTTTACAGAGTAAGTTACCAGGATGTATCAACTAAAAGTTAAGCATGAGGTAGGCTCTCTGGGAGTAGTTATCAATCATTGTCAATAAAGATGTTTATCTTTGGTCTCTATTTTTTCAAAACTAGCCATGATTTAAAAAAAAATTAGGATCCTTCTCTCATCATCAGTTGCTTGATGAAAACATTAGATCATCTCAGTCATAAGAATATAGTTTCTGAAAATGACATTGTAAGAAACCTCAAACCAGTTTAAATTCTCATCCATTAGCTGCACTGTACTGATATTTTTGAATTTAAAAAGACTTAGTTTAAAAATATGTAATTAAGTACCTACTGGCCATAAAACTCACATGACTTATAAGCAAAAAGATTAAGCAAGCTGGGTGTGATAGTGTGCACCTGTACTTTCAGCTGTTCAGGAGGTTGAGGCAAAAGGATTTCTTGTGCCCATTAGTTTGAGGCTGGCCTGGGTAACATTGGTAACATAGTGAGACTGTCTGAACAAAACAAAAAACAACATTAATAAGTCATTTATGTTTAGTAAAATATACTGGCAAAAAATGATAGTTTACATTGTAATCTGAATAGCAACGCACTTAAAAAAATAATTGGAATTTAGCATTGTAATAAGCACTTTTTAATGAGAAATTACATCCTACATACAGGTGTTATTCCAAGAAGTCTCATTCCATTGGCTAGGACGTAACGGACAGCTTTGAAAAGATGAAGTCTAGCCTACAAAATAACGAGTAAATGTTCAGTAACGTGCCATTTTATGTAAATAAGGATGATTTCAGAATTCTTCTAAAGCAGGAATACTACCTCAAATTGCCCTACAGTTGACTATATGTCAGGAAAGATACTCATCCTTTCTTATAATAAGACCAGTATAGAAGGAGTTGTGAAGTGAGAGAGGAACAATTTATAATACCTGATGCAAAGATGGGTTTTGTAATACAGTATTTTTGGAAATACACAAACATGTATGATTACAGCACATTCTGATTAGATTTACCTGAGTCAGAAAGTGTTGAACAAAAGAATGCTATTTAAGAAAAATTTACGAGACTGATACAGGTATTCTGTAATACTGGTTTTGAGCTGTTAGAGATTATACAAAAGACATTCAACATAACTTACCCCAGCCACTTCCGGAGGACTATCTTTTATTTGGAGTGTTTTGTGTGCCATAGCTGCAAGATGACTGAAACAGGAAGGTAGGAATCATGGGGAACAGCAGTAATTTCCTACTGTAACATATGAATAACCCCACCTCTTTATTTTTGGTATTGGGAATTGAACTCAGGACCTCATGCTTGGCAGGCAGGCACTGTGTCGCTAAGCTATATCCCCAGCCCTGCCTTCTCAACTTCAGATAAAGCTTAGAAACACTGAAGGAGGTATAAAGCTGTAAAGTTGAGACTGGAATTGTTTGCCTTTTCTGTAATAGACAAAACACACGAAACTTAGATTTTGGTCCTAGTTCTATAATCAAGTGGCAGATTTTTACGGTTATATCACTGTTAGCTTTACAAATATAGAGCATTCCTTTCTAACAATTAGTTTGCCCTTTTTTAGATAGCATTTAAAGGTGTAACATGAGCCAGGCATGGTGGTGCATGCCTGTAATGCCAGCACTTGGGGAGGCTGAGGCAGGAGAATTGCTGTCAGTTCAAGGCTAGCCTGGGCTACAAAGTGAGTTCAAGGCCAGCCAGAACTACATAGTGAGATCCTGTCTCAAAAGGACTAACTAAATAAATAAAAGTACAACATGGTATAGGGAGGAGGTAGGATATGGACTAGTTATCAGTTCACGCTGCATACACACTGAGTGCTCTTTAAAGTACCTTCTTTGTTTAGGTATGGCAGCAAGAAGAACAACATGAGAGAAGACATTCATTTAATGATTATGTAACATTAAGACTTTCTGGTCTTCTACAAGTCTAAGTAGAACTTAAACATTTCAATCTGAGAGAAAAGGTAAGCAGTATAAAACAAGCCAGGCATGGTGACACATTCCTGCAGTCCCAGCGCTCTGGGAGCCTGAGGCAGGGGAATTGCTAAGTTTGAGCCCAGCCTGTGCAAGTTTAGCAAGGCTCCATCTCAAAAAGAAGTGGGGATGCAGCTCAGTGTGAAGGTCCTGGGTTCAGTTCCCAGTACAGGAAAAAAAAAAGTCTCAGTTTGAGTTTAGTGAGCTTTATGGGAAGATAAAGCTATTTCTAGACAAGAGAGACTCAACTATTAAAAGCTAAAACTATGAAATTTCTGTCAAAGTGTCACTGATTCACCTCCCCATTCACTCTCTATACTTTGTTGACTGATTCCTCTGTTTCTGCTAAGAACTTTTATGGACTCCAGTGCCCTAAAAAGTAGTCTAAATGGCAAAAAGACTACATAGGTGTCCTTTCTCGCCCCTCCCAGGACTGTGCTTCCTCCTTCCTAGCTGCTTGCCTCTTCTGACTGATGTCTGCTATCCTCTGCGCAGCTCTCTCCGGTCCTACAAAGCCAGGTGCTGGCTTTGATGATGATGTCTCTTATGCTCCTCTATCACAGCACACATGCACTGTGGCTGACTTCTGTGTCATTGTTGGTTCCTAGTCACGTGATTATAGTGATTACTTTACATCACTGAACTAATAAATAAATATGAATTACTAGCTGGCAAAGACAAAATAAGAATTCCTATAAAGGACATTAATTTTGGGGATGAGGGACTTGTTTATGGGAAAACTTTAAATTAAAAAAAGGTTTCTCATTTGATCAAATTAATACCTGAAAATAGGAAGATTATAAAATACCTTAGAGTTAGCAGGTAACTAACAATGTGCCTGGGTTGAAGGTCTTGAGATGATCTATAAAGTACCTCATCAAACCTAAAAAAAATATGACAAACAACTGTCAGGGACATGTTCACATGTTATAATAAGCTAAGCTGTTAAGATGTTAAAAAGTTGGATACTGACAACATTATGAAGAGTAGAAGCCATATGAAAGCAAATGTATAGTGTACATCTGAAAGCAAATGTATACTTCTCTTTCTTACAAATTCCTTGATGGCAAGAACTTTATAAATCATCTTGATATCTCATAAGTCCAGAGCAAAGACTTATATCATGGCTGTTAAAATGAATATACAAAGTCTGTAACCATGTTGAGAAACAATCTATGAATCAGCAAAGCACCTTCAAGGTTAAGCAAATCAGACTGGTTTATTTTCCCTTGCAAACTAGTCATCCGCGAGTAGTTTTTGGATGCCTAGAACCACTAACTACTATGTGGCAATCAGAGAAAAATGCCTTGTTTATAACCACACAGCCCTTTTAGGTATTTATTTCTACTGACAAGCCTGGCTTCAATAACACTTGTGTGAATAAAAGTATATGAGCACATCACACAGAAGGATGTACAATACTTAAGATCATGAGTCAAAATCAGAAGCCAAGTAAGGTACTTTCTGGGAAGCTGCTCAAAGCAGAGATTTTCCTTCACGTCACAAAAGGTGAGAAGATGTTGTTTTCCAAAACCAAAAGTTATGCCTTTATCAAGCTTTATCTTCCCAAACAATGGACTAGAGTATGCTGCACATCTGGATAATTCAATGGTGACAGTATTTTTAAAACTCAAAGACTGACTTTGAGTATTGGTTTAAAACATGCACTTCCATTTGCCCTCAAAAGCCAGTCACTTTTGGGCATATCTTTAGGCAAGACCCAGATTCAGCAAAACTAACCAACCAACAATCAACTCAGTAAGCAGAAGCAGGCTTGGTAATACCAGAAAATTTCCATACCTGAGAAGATGCTGGAGAACTGAAACAGACTGCGGCTCTTGTAAACAAGCAGTGTTAAAGTCATTCAGATAACCACATCCAAAAGTCTCTTCCAAACTGAAGCAAAAGTTTAAAGTTAAAAACCCAAGTCATTCAGAGGTGCACAGCTGTAGGTGATGAACATTAATCTCATAATACACAGTTTGGTCTTCTTAATGTAGATTTAGACTTTGATGTCAAGTGTTGTACGGAGTCTTCAATTTTCCCTAAACTTGCTTCCTTATCTATAGAATGTAGGTAACAGGGTTGGCAGGGTTATTTTGAGAACTACATAAGGTATATATATAAAAGCATTTCTTACATAGGCTGAATAAGTATTTTAAAACCACAACAGTAGGAATAAGTCTATGCTTTTATAGTTTTGAATAGGAGATGTTGAAGAAACCCAGAAAACACAGCCTGCCATTGGTCTTAGAAGCACACCAGCTACATCTCAGGCTACAGAAGAGCAGCAGCATGTTTCCCTGCAGCCTGTCCTCACCTGTGGAGGCGAGCATGTGTGTACTGCAGGAAGACGCCTGTGTCCCCGCGACTCTGGAAAACACGATCCCAGCTGAACTGATAGTCAGATAAGAGCAAACCTCTGAAGTCCTAAAATGAGAGTAAATCTTTAGACTCAGGATTTATACTGCTACCAGCCAAAAAAATTTTCATAGGAAGGAGTCTTAACAGACCTGAATAATAAGTGCTGCAAGCCCAACCCTCTCTGCAGTCTCCTGTGGGTTGGGAAGTTCTTTAGTTGCTAAAACAAATAAAGAAAGCATTTTTTAAATTGCATGATATTGCCTAATCATGGATCAAATATGAGACAAAAATCTGCCAAAAATATATGCTGACAAAAACAAGTTCACAGATGGCACTCTATTTTCCTAATTTACGTTAATTTATATGATAAAATGTATTTACCCTGCTTACATTAAATGGAAGAAATATAAATAATTCTTTTACAAGTATTCCTTGTAAGACATCAGATATAGCTGACATCTACTTTTTCAAGGATGAAGGTGAAAGACACGAACTTGAAACTTATATTCATTTTACAATACAGGATTCTTACATGACAACTCAGATTATAAAAGGATGATGCCAAAGCTGTTTATGAAAAGAACACCAAGGTTATATGAATTCCAATTATTAAAATGAACAAGTGGGTCGTACACCTAAAAACTCTGGCACCTTAAATTAGTGAAAGTTGCTTCTGACAGTTAGTGACAGTTCAGTAGAGGGACAGTTTTAATAAATCACACTGCCTGAAAGTTCAGCAAAATATAAAAGTGTGAAGCATGATTTTAACAACAAAAATGTGGATTTACTCTTAATGGAAGCCATGTTCTGTAGCATCTTTAGTCGAATCTCATTTAAGACATCTTCCAGAAAAGTGACATCTCCTCTTCGGGTCTTCATTCCCTGCACTACTCCAAAGGGCACATGCTGGCACCTGCAAAGAAGAGCATTTTGTCAATCTCAAGCTTCAAAAAGCTAGCAATCTGAGTATATCATAATACCCTTTCAGAGTAGCCTGAACTGTAACCCTCACAGCAGTTTTAAAAAATGAGTAAAATGAAATGAGATTTAAGATCTTTCATGTGCCACAAAACCTATTGAGCACAGCTTCATTTTTCTAATAAGCACTAGCATGCGATTAAACTACTGAGCTCCTTGATGAATAAAAGGAGATCAGCATTAGGAATTTTGGTAGATAGCACACATGTCTAATAAAAAACCCATTTATCAGGATATAGATTAATGAAAAAAAATATTTTTTTCCATACTCACATCTTGAAACAAAGAACTGCAGTCTGAATGAATATCTCCCTTGAGATTTAGCTCAGCGGTATAAGCACCTGCCTGGCAAGCGCAGTCCTGAGTTTGATTCCCAGTACAAAAGGAAAAAAAAAAAAAAAAAAAAAGAAAATCTCCCTAATCACATTTTGGAGTTTGGCTGACCTAATTCAGTGTTGGTGACCCTGAGCAGGCAATTAAGAACCAAGAGACACTACCTTCCTGCCCAGTCATATCCCATGATCTTCAGCATTTGGAACAGTTGTTGAAAATGCTTTTGTTGCCCTTTATCTGTCTTGGAAAAAAAAAATGTATTTAAAATAAAATTTAAAAAAACAGTGGTAAGTTAATATATAACAATAGGTTGGACCTCAATCAAATAAACAGAGTTTTCATAGACTAAGAGGACTGTCAATTAATATTCTTTATATAAACACAAAAATAAGACACCAATAGAAGAATGTTTAAATTGAATGCTCTGCAAGGGAGGAAAATAAAAGCTGCAGCATGTCACCAGCAAGGAAGGATATAGGATATTTAATCTTCTGAATGTATTATTTCTTTCTTTCTCCATTATTATGGTATCTATCTCCAAGAAAACCAAAATCTAGCTTCAAAAAGATGTTTGATGGCTACCTCTTAGTAAAAGAGAAGGGTTCATATGAAAAAGGAAAGGGAAGAGACTAAAATCCTCTCAGCAAAAAAGAAGCAATACTGACACAACATGATAGACACATTTCCAGGTCATTTACTACACGAGGTGAAAAAGCCAGTCTTGTAAGGGCACATATTGTATGATTCCATCTATGCAGCCCTCTCAAACTAACAAAATTTGTGAGGGAAAATAGGGGTAGGGCTTGGAGGAAAAGTATGATTACTAAGTAATTGACTATGAGGGGGTCTTGTTTTGTGATAGAAAAATTCTACATTCTGAATGTGGTTAATGGTTACATGAATCTATACATGTGATAAAATTTCATAAAATAAATCCACAAGAAAGTGAATGCAAAATCTCAATAAACTTAAATAAGATCTCTAGAAATGTCAATTATTTGATATTGGCAAAATATTATGGTTTTATTTTATCTTTGGGGATAGCTGAGTGAAGGTACATGGAAACACTAATATTTTGAGTCTTAAAATATCTAGAGTTAGGTGTGGTGGTGCACGCCTGTAATCCCAGCACTTGAGAAACTGAGGTAAGAGGATCGCTGTGAGTCTGAGGCCAGCCTAGGATACACAGTGAGTTCAAGGACTGTCTGAAATACAGAGCGAGATGCTGTCTCAAAAACAAAAACAAAAAAAAGTTATTTTGAAATAAAAATTCCTTGCATACAGGTCACTTCAATTATAGTGACCTGTACACAATAATTTCATATAATCATCACTTTCTTGATATGGATAATGTTTTTTACTATAAAGCAATGTGAACTTTTTCATTTTTAAATCTTTAAAAAACTTTTTATAGAGAGGTTACCACCTTATACATACTTAAAGTTTGATTCTCTCCTTAGTCTGACAAAAGCACTTGTAAATAGTTTTCCAATGTGGTATTCAATTTTTACCTGGGCAGTCTGCACAGTCAAAACTTTTGTTCTTTGTTGTGATTACTTACCACATAAATCATTGTATCAAAATTATACCTGTCCATTCGATCTATAGCAGCTGCAAGGTCTCTAAAAAATGACATAAATCAAGAAATGTTATACAAATCTGGGTAACAATTTGTTTTACCTATTTAACAGTAATAAAAATTTTCTACTTAAGATCTCCTATGTTGGGCCTGGGATTTAGCTCAGTGGCATAAGCGCCTGCTTGGCAAGTACAAGGTTGTAAGTTTGATCCCCACTACCAAAAACAAAACAAAACAAAACAAAACAAAACACCACAAAGAACTCCTATGTCATAGCTAGTGCTGTATGACCCATGCTCGCATAGTTCCAATACATATTCTTGATACAAAAAATAGTAACACAATTAGGTTTGGGAAGAGCAGTAAGAATTAGAGATCTGAAAACAAAAATTAAAAAAGCTCCAAAAGAAAAGCAGTAGTGAAAGCTTAAAATAGTTCTAAGCAAGGAGTCTTGTAGGTTAAAGTGTCATGATTAAGTCCTACTGAAAAGAATCACTTGTCAATTTTCTGCAACATAGTTTCTTAACATAAGTAAAATATAGATGATGTAGTAAATAAGAGATATCTTCTAGCCATTCTACTAACACAGTCAAAGACTTACAAAATTGTGGGTCACTTAGAAGCCACCCCTCTAGTGTATTTTAAAAGCTTTTTTTCTTTTTTTAAAGAGGATGGGGTTTGAACATAGGCCTTTGGCATGCTATACAAATGCTCTGCAACTGAGCTATACTCCTAGCCCTCTAAAGCATTTTAAAAGTCTGTATGTTCTGAGATTAAAAATTCCATTTACCTCTTTTATCTCTAATTAAATACAAAATACTCTATTTTACATAGTATGAAAAAATGAAATATCATAAACTATTAAATTTTAAGATTTTAAAAATATGAAGTTGAAAACTCATAATATATAATACCGGAAGAACTGAAAAAAATTCTCACATCTTTTGAAATGTTGGAGATTGTCAAAATGTCATCTGTACCCCATCCTGACATGGCATGGAATGTGCATTCTCAATGGAGGCAAAAACTAGTTTTTGAGGAATGAGAGAATCTTACTGTTTATGTATAAAGCATACATATGCATATAATACCCATAGATATATTGCACAGCTCTGGCCCTGAAATTTCATGAGGATTACCAATTCAGAAAATTATGGCCAAAAAGATTTCTGAGATGGATAATAGTAGTAGGAGTAGTTTAAAGAACACTCATATAATACCCTTATCACAAAAATGGTATTGCAAAAACACAGCCCCATTACATTTTTTGGTTTGAACCAAGCACAAAAAGAAACCTCTTGAACTAGTGAAAGAACAAAAGAGAAGATTTAAAAGATAATACTGGTTTGAGTTTGCAGAAACTGAATTTTAAAGCTAGAAGCAATGCCAAGTCATTTAGTCTAGGTGTCCCATTTCACAAAGCAGGGAACAATGGTCCAGAGTGTGAAGTGACAGCTACACATTAGAACAAAAATCCAAGTGTCCGGCCTCACACTCTTCAGTATTCTGCATTTTTCTTTGTCTGTGGTAACAACTCTAATTCATATATTCACACACACCTGTATTCTATAAGGAAACCACTGTGGCAAAGAGACAATTATTTTCCCAAAGAAAAACAGAAAAAGTAAAGGTATTAATGTAAGAACACAGAAAAATGCAGACTTAATTGATAGACCTTGTGATAAAAGAAAGATGACACAGATCAGGACAGCTGTAGTCTTTATGACATGGAGAATGGACATTTATCTTAACTACTGTTCACAGGTTGCTTTAATTTGTCTAATCATTAGCTGGCAGAAACAATATAGAATTTTTGTATCTAGGCAAAGAATGTGGCTTTTATACATAGGTTCTTATTTCCTAACCTCAACTGCATGGACTTCATAAAGGGAAAGGTCAAAAAGTAATAGAGATGAATTTCTAAGGGGCAGTTAAAAGACTTTATTGGTTGTTTAAAACTGATTCAAATAAATGATAGCAGTAAGTAATAAAATATAATTACTTTATTATAAAAATGGTTTGTGTGGGGGCTGAGGGTACAGTGCTTGTCTTACATGCATAAAACCCTCAGTCTGACTGCCAACACTGCAAAATAAGTTTACTATAAAGGACCTTGGTTTTATAGCTTAACTATAGAAATTCTAGGATGTTAACAAATTGTAAATAGTTTTCAAGTCAGTTTCCTGAGGATATTAAACCTTCTAGGAGATGTAACTTGCAATTATCTGAAGAAACCTAGTAAGTATTTTAAAAGATGAGATAGACTTATAATCTGTAACTAAAATTTGGTAACAGTTTTGGCCATTTGTCCTGAACAAAGAAGATGAAATAATATACACATTCTACATTTACTTTCATGGAAACTACAAACCTCGTTACATAGAGAGAAGTCCCATCACTTCGCATTACAGTACAAACTGAAGAGGGGTCACCATTCCCAGAAAGATCCACTACAGCAGTTCCTTGTCTAGGAATATAAGAAGACAACTCTAAAGCAACACAATAATTAGGACCTTTGAAAGTATAACATCTATAACATTATCTTTGGCAAACTTGAAGTTATTTTTATTGTTAATACTCGAATAAGCATTGTCTATTTAAGTTATGACCAACCAATAATATAAACAAAACTATTAAGAATGACTGAGATATTATAAAAAGTGGATATTATCCTCCACTTTTAAAATCTTAGCATTAGATAGGTACTCAAAATCTTCAATATACTAATTGACAAGATCATTAACTACAGCTTGTCTATGAACTATCACAATTTTTTTCTATTGCAAATTGTTACAGCATAGATAATGAGCTAATTTTTAGCATGCCACAAAGTACTGTGTACTAATAATAGCGAACAATTTTATTAACATCTTTACTGCTTGACCAAAAACTGGCATATGACAAAAATTTCCTGTGGACATCACTGAGGATGCTATTAACTATATTTTCCATGTATTCCTTAAGAAGATGATAGGAGAAATTTTGGTGTGATACCATAAAAGGTGAAATTCCTAAGCACCTGGTTGCCTTGTGTATTACAGATAGGTTGGTGCTTATAATTGGTACCATTTTTTTGTTTGCTTAGCTGACAGAAGTTAAAAACAAAATTAAAAACGAGTTTTTCAACGAGAAAAATAAATGTAAGAAATCGAAATCTGAAAGGAAGAAGTTAAAGTATATTTGTTTGCAGCCAGTAAGATATTATATATGGAAAACCCTGAAGATTCCACCAGAATAAACAAAACTAAAATAGAATAAACAAAGTTACTATACAAAATCCAACAAAGATCAATAGCATGTCTATATACCAATAAGAACTATCTGAGAATAAAATCAAGAAAACAACTCTATTTATAATAGCATCAAAAAAATTTAAAATACTTAGGAATTTTTGCAAGGGAATAAAACATCTATATACTGAAAAATGACAAACATAAGAAGTAAAGACATAAGTAGGTTGTTGTAAAAATATTCATACCATCCAAAGTGATCTACAAAATCAATATAATTCTTATCAAAAGATCAACAATTTTTGTAACAACAGAAAAAATAATTCTAAAATTCATGAGGAGAAACAATGAAGAAAGGACAACCTTGTCAATAAATATCTGGAAAACTAGGTATCTACTGCAGAATAAAAAAACTGGACCCTTGCCTCACCCCTATAGAAAAATGTACTCAAAATGGATTACAGATGTAAACTGAAGACCTGAAATTGTAAAAATATTAGAAGATAACATAAAAGAATCAAAGATTTCTTGGTTATGATACCAAAAGCAAAATAAGAAAGCAAAAAGACAAGTTAGGTCACATCAAACTAAAAAGCTCCTGCACAGCAAAGGAAGCAATCAACAAAGTGAAGAGAAAAACCTGTAGAATGGGAGAAAATATATGCAAACCATAAGCTCATAAGGGGTTAACATCCAGACTATAAGAAAGTTACAATCCCAATAATAACCAAAAAAAACCCAAAAAACAAACAACAAAAAAAAAAAAACTCCGATATAAAAATAGGCAAATGATGAACCCAGAGGACATTATGTTCAAACAGATATGCCAGGCACAGGAAATCAAATACTGCATGATCTTCTATATGAAATCTGGAAGAATTAAAACCAGAAACAAGAGAACAGTGGTTATCAGGGACAGGCAATGGGGATAATATCACCTATAGAGTACAGAGTTCAGTTATACAGGAAGAATAAGTGCTGGAGAAATCTGTATATCATAGTGATTATAATTAATAGTAATGTACAGTGCAAATGAAAATTGTTAGGAGAGCAAATTTTAAATTTCTCATCAAACCAAAGTGTATGACTTTTAGATAGTTAATGCTTATCAAAGCTAAGTATATTAATTAGCTTTACTTAGATGTGTATATATATACATATATAAAATCATAATGCATACATAAATATACACATTTTTGTCATTTGTCAAAAACCAAAAAAAGAAAGAAAGAAAGAAAGAAAGAAAGAAAGAAAGAAAGAAAGAAAGAAAGAAAAGAATTCTACCATAACACATGGTAACAGAATCCCATCAGGGAAACATTAATGTCTCTGATCTCACATTATTTTTCCTGTTCCTACTTCCTGATTTTCTCACTTTACTCTTCCAAAAGACTATAGCATTAAATATTTCCTGAAAAGGATGAAAGTTTTTTGGTTTTGTTTTTGTAACAGTCAGAAAGAGGAGCTATTTTTCAAGTTATGCCTTATCAGTTTTTGTATGACTGACAGGTCACTTATGTTTTCTGTGGTTTAGTTCCCTCATAGAAAGGATCTTCAAAGAACATGTAACTTTACTAAAGAATAGTAACTTTATCATACATTGTTTTTTGTAGTAGTCCTTTACTGTCCAGCAACTTTAAGACTTCTTGGTATTTTTCCCGATAAAATGATTCTCCTGAATATTCATCAAAGTATATTCCTAGACGCTAAAAGAGTTCAGAAACAAAAGAAACAAAATATTAGTTAAATCTCCCAATAATCTCACCCTAAGACAAAATTAAGGATGCTTTACCAATTGTCACACAGAGGAGAAAAATAAAAACAATCAATTTACTCCTCTGGTCAAACCATCTAATGACTCATACCACCTTGGTTAAGTCGTCACAATGGTACGGTGCTGTTCAGTATGGTAGTTGCAGCTACATGTGGCTACTTAAACTAGAATTGAATAAAACAGAATTCGGTCCCTCAGGCATACTGTTCACACTTCAAGTGCTCAGTAGCCACATGTGGCCAGTGCTTGCTATGACAGACGAGTACACAGAATTATCCTATCATAGCAGAAAGCTATACTAGGTAGCCTGTAGAATGGCCTACATCATACCCCACATTACAACCTCTTCAACTTATTTCCTATCACTTCTCTTTTTATTCACATACTCCAGCTACAAGGCTTCTTTATCAAAACACCACTCCTCATGCCACTCATGTAACAAAACTAATTGATCTTATGATCCAGCGCCATCTAACAGACTGACTATACATATTTCTTTTTTGCTCTTTCACTTGTTTAATCTGCTCTTTCTCCATGTTAGAATGTAAAACACATGAGACTGAATTTTTTTTCTTTTACTCAGTGATGCATACAGTATCTCCCTTAGCAAATGTGTATTAAATAAATGAATTTATACCCATCATATACAGGCTGAAGGAAATGAAAGAAGAAAAACGAGTAAAAAGTTTAGGAATGGTAGAAAAGAGGAAAGAAAATCCAGACTGACAAGAAGTATGCAAGAAGTAAGTCATCTGACATTGCTTAGTTTCAATTTTCAATTTAATCAGAAACTTATTCTTAAATGCCAGCTTAAGCAGCGGCTTTAATAAGCAGTAGTACCAGAGAGAGCTACACATTACAGGACAGCACAGGAGTTTATGCATACCTTGTAAATTTGACTGTATTCTTTAACGCTCAAGTCTCGAAATCTTTGCCACAGTGACAGTGCTTGCATGTCACCCAGTTCCAGTCGCTGGAAGAATTCATGTGCCAGTTTTGCGATATTTTTATCATCTGCTGCTTCTTTATTAATTTGTACATAAACCTAAAAATATAACAGTATATTAAATGAAGCAAGTTATCATTGTTATCTCTACTGCAAAGAAAAGAAAAGCACCATTTTGAGAATTCTCAGTTAAAAGATACTCAAGCAGCCCTATCACACAAGGTAACTTTTTTCTTCTCTTTTTCGCTATACGCCTTTGGTGAAGCTTACAGATTGCTTCTCAAAATGTTTCTAAATGTATAGAATACATAAAATTACAAAGGAAATAATTACATTGAAATACGCTAACCAAACTTTTAAATAAACTGTAACATCGTAATGGAAGAAAATGCTCAATTTCTAATAGAGGTAAGAAAAATAAAGTACTATACAACTTTTTCTTCATATCCAAGTCCATAGACCCCTGGCTTAGACTAAGCTGGCATTTCTTTTATTGTCAAAATGCCAAATTATTATTTCTGAAATTCATCTGAGAAAGACTGAAGAAATTAGGATGGCTTAATCTGACAAAGAAAAAAAGGCCAATGGAAGCTTAGGCCTTTAAAACAATTAGCAGTTGTCTTAATGAAAGATAGTTAAACTGTTCTCTGAATCTGTAAAAGACCAGTGAGCTAGATGATTATAGTAAAAAATAAGAAAGACTTTTCAAACACTTTTTGGTAGCATTCCAATTTGCATTTCTATGAGCTGGGCAGAGCATCTGCTTCTAGAATCCTGTATCACTGTCTGTCCTGGCTGCTTTAGTTCTATACCCACCAATAACTGATATAGGGATGATGCTTACTAAGGATTTACTTGTAATGCCATTGCAAATCATTTCACTTTTCATAGATAGGTAATGTTAATTATTAGAATGGCATACTCAGGTGAATAAATACTGCTAAATAAAAATATAGTGACATTGAAGTATGAGTATTATAACTCAATTATATTGATGTTATATACAAGGACTACAAAGATTTTATAAGTTGTAATGCATTTTTAGTTAAACTATGACGGACAAATTATTGTATTACTTCCAGGAAACTTTTATAAAGTAGAATGAAAGGAACAGACATTAGTAAATAATCTACAAAAATATATAAATAAGCCTTCTAAACTCTTATAGAAATATAAATATTGTGGCAACAGATGGTTTCATTGCCAGACATTATAGTGGCCTATACCCACTAGATACTACTAGCAAAGGGACCAGGTATTAAACATCTAACCCAAGGTAAAAATGTTTCACTTTTCATAGATAGGTAGTGTTAATTATCAGAATGGCATACTCAGGTGAATAAATATTGCTAAATAAAAATAAAAATTACCTAATTTTTCTCAATATATTCTGTGGAAAAAAGATTATCCATTGGCTAACTTCTAGAAATTTGGATTTTAGGAATGTTTTCACTAACTTAATAAAAGTAGTTCACTGTACCTGAACTGTTTATATGAACAACAGGTTTATGCTGAATGCTTCCTTTCCTTCTATGAGTTCAAAATCTGGGTAGGGAGAGAGTCCCTATTTGACCAGCACCCAGTAAAAATCCTGGACATGGAGTACTGAAAGAGCTTCTGGTAGACTACATTTCACATGTGCTATCACAGTTTGTTGTTGAAGGAATCAAGTCCAATCTATGATCAGCTTAGGAAAGGATTCATGGAAGCTTCAATCTGATTTCCTCTGGACTTCATTCTATGTGCCTTTTCCCTTTGGTGACAGTATTTTGTATTTTTCCTTGCCCTAAATCACAGCCTAGACCTAGAGTAGGACTACATATTGAGGACTATGAATATCCTGAATGAATCACTGAATCTGCAGGTCGTCTTTGGAAGGCCTAAAAAATATCAGAAAAAGCTAATCTTATGTTGTCTTATTTGTTAAACCCAGAATAATGCATAAAATGTTAATTCAAAGACAGAAGATCTTGGTAAAGTGTGGGAAAACAGATAATGAACCAAAGACTTCCTGACTTTTCAATAACCTACTCATTGAACTACTTAACAACTCCACCTACTGGACAAACATTTATATTCACAAACAGCTTGAGATTCTTACTCTATTACAGACATACACACAAAGGTGTGAACATATAATTTATAAGCAAATATACATACACAAAATGTCCTTACTTTCAGAAGAAAGGATTCCATTTTTTAAAAAAATCTATCACTAAACTCAAAAAGTTGAACATTTAAAAAATTACTATGCATTCAAGCTACAGATGTATTTTTAGAAAAACTTCACCACAATCTGTTTTCTTTCTTAAAATTTAAAATTAAAGAAAAAATTTCCTAATCCTTGAAGAATTTGTAGTCATAAAAACAAACATCAAAAATCAAGTGATATCACCAAACAGAAAAGCTTTAGTAAGTACATAACAATCAGTCTATAAATTAACAAAATAAAACTTTAACTCATTGCCATTATAGGAAATTTCTTTCATACATATATATTTAATATTGACTTGGAGGAGTAAAGATGGTGGACCGGTAGGTAGCAGGAGAGGGTAGACCCTCTCTGAGAGAGACAGCTTAAATGCCAGAATAAAACACCCTAGAGAGACCCAAACAGAGAGAGATGGACTCTCACAACCCACGAAGAAACTAAAGTGAAAAAAACTGCTCGAATATGAGGTCCTGGGGCTACCATAAGAGAATTTAAGATTAGCGAACACAGCGCACTCCTCGAGCTGCCTGAATCCCTGCCGGAGACCTGACAAAGCGATCCGCGCTTAAGCGACTGGCTTGAGCCGCCGGAGCCTGGAGCTGAACAGCCCTGTGTGCAGCTCGCCCGGATCGGCCCTGCACTCGACCCACCCAGAGGCACCGTGAATTCGCACTGCAGCTGCGCTGGAGTCACAGGTCGGGGAGCCTAGCAGTTCTCAGGGACTGGCATCAACATGCGGTGAGTGATGGGAATAAGACCCTCCCACGGGAAAGGGGAAACCGACTGGAAGACATGTTGGATTTGGGCAGCACAGCCTTAACTCCATAAGGAAGTGGCTTCAGTTGGTTGCTCCCCTTGCCGAGCAGATTCGTGGAATTGGATTGGACTAGGCCACGCCCGTGGCTGGGACCCAGTGAGTCGCTACAAATTAATTCCCTGAGATCGGCGCACAATGACGCAGTGAAGGCCTGCAAAGGTTGACTGGCCCATAGGGGAGGAGCTAGCGCACACTGCCTGTGCCTGAACTTTAATCTCTGATAACCGACTGAAGAGGGCAAAAGCTTCTAGCCTGCACCCTCTAGAGGAGCCTTAACCAATGAGAAAAGAGTCTGGGAATTACACTGTACACTTGTATGGAAGGAACCAAAAACATGACAAAAGGGAGAAATAAGAAAAAAAACCCAGTCCCCAACCCTGAGAACATTGATCCAGGAGAGGTAAATACAAAAGAGATTGTGAGGGCAGCAAAAATGCAACATCAAACACAGTGTTAGCGGACATAAAAAGTTATATTCAGGACCTCATAAGCAGGACCAAAACTGAAATATTAATTCAAATTAAACAAGAGATAAGCAGATTAATAAAAGAAAGGCTGGGCACCTGTCAAGAAACAGACAGAAGAATAGAGGAACACAAAAGGCGAGAAAAATTTAATGAAGAATACAGAATAAACCTAGAATTCATGAAACAGATTCAAAGAGATTATCAGGAAACTAAAGACTCCATAGAAAGCTGGCAAAACTGCTTGAAAGAAACCAAAGATAGACTATCAAAAATTGAACACAGGCTTGCAATGTGTGATCATGAAAGGGAAGATCTCTTAAAAATAACAAGGGAGCAGGCAGTAAAGATACAAAGACTGGAAGAT
>PVJX010002507.1:0-44076 GCA_004027295.1 Dolichotis patagonum | reverse complement strand
GAGAATAAAGCATGTGAATGAAGAAGCAGGAATCAAACCAGAGGAATTACAAAGGCTATTTACAGAAATTATTAAGGAAAATTTCCCAAGCATAGAAAAAAGAAATGATATGCAGAGGTATGAAGCATACAGAACTCCAGCCACCTACAATCAAAACAGAGCTATACCCAGGCACATAATAATCAAGATCCCAGAAATTCAATATAAGAACAGAATATTAAAAGCCATCAGAGAAAAGAAACAAATCACCTATAAAGGAAAACCCATCAAAATCATGGCAGACTTCCCGACACAGACCATCACGTCAAGAAGAGCTTGGAGTGAAGTAATTCAAGCCCTGAAGGAGAACAATCTCCAGCCCAGATTGATGTATCCTGCAAAACTCTCTCTAGAAATTAATGGAGAAAAAAGATGCTTCCATGAAAAAAGGAACTGGGAGAATTTGTGACCACAAGTCCAACCCTACAAAAAATACTGAAGAACATTGTAGGGAGAGGGAACAAGAATACGAGCATTTCAGGAACAGTGGCAGAGAGGCCTCAGTGAACAGGGCAGATAGTGGAGTGGAACAGAAATATAGACAACCAATGGCAGAAAAACAGAATAACAGAAATAAGGCAGAGAAGATTGGCTGTAATCTCTAGTATAGATGGCCTTGAAATATTAACAGAGAGAAACACAGGCAGAGTAGATCAGGAGATAGGGTCCATTGTGATGCTCTATATAGGGAGGCAGTGGGACCCAAAACAAGCAGTGCACCCCATGGGAGCAAAAGGGGAGGAACTGTCTAAAAAAGGGAGGCAGAGGATATTGTTAATGGGGTAACAAGATTTAAAATTTACATTATTCTCACCACTCTGTTCGGATGGATTACATGCTGTTCCAGTTTGTCTACTTACACTAGACTTGAGGACATGGTCAACTATCCCAAAAATAAGAGGACATATTATGGTAATCATCCCTAATTTTCCTATCAATTTAATCTGAAGCCCTTTATAACTTACACTGTCTTATTATGACTGATCTTATTTGAATCTGGTTTGTTAGATTGCTACTCTGTATTGACTGATTTTATTTAAATCTGTTATGATTGATAGCATCAAGTCTAAGAGTATAGGCAACTACACTGAAGATGACAAGATTCACTAAGATACCCACTCTGGCTTGATTATTACTTGCTTTTGAAGGCTTATAATGTCTCCAATGCTTTGTTTTTATTAATGTTGTTATATACTGCTGAGACATCATGCTAACCATTGTAGATTACCTAGTATTGGGGTTTTATGTGACTTTTTTGCCTTGTGCTTTTCTAGGAATTTTTTGTTTTATCTTGCTTTGTTTTATTTTTACCTCTAATACAGAAAGGATAGATATATATTTAGAGACTCATGCATGTGTAGAGCTTATAAACAGTGTACGAGAACCAACTATATAACACATGTTGACATGAACAACTACTATGAAGAAAAAGAGACACTACAATACCCAATGCTGATTCCATAATGTCATGATGTGAAGTCCAGCAAAACTATCACTTTTTGTTCAAAGTGATCTTAGCTTGCTTTGCCTTAAGTTCAACACACATGAAGGTATGGACAGCTGTTTTGAGGAGAATGAGAGACACTATGACAGCCATTCTTGGCTTCCCTAATGTCTGGTCTTGAAGACCTGAAATGCTCTCCTCGTCCTGCTCAGATCTATTCCATAATACGTTGTTTCATGTGAATTCCCTGTATGTGACAATACGGACAACTATTTGGAAGAAAACAAGAGTCAGTATGATAGAAAGTGAATATCTCCGATTGTCTAGTTTTGAAATGTATGTCTCTTACATTGCTTTCTTTTGTCATGGAAGCATCTTTTTTCTCCATTAATTTCTAGAGAGAGTTTTGCAGAATACATCAATCTGGGCTGGAGATTGTTCTCCTTGATCCGCTTTGTTCTGTTTTGTTGTGTTTAATTTTACCCTTTTGATATAATTGCATGTATATTTGAGTGGGTAAGATGGATGACCATATTGCTGTTTTTGTCAGATCGTGGAGCAGAACGGTTAACAGTCTCACTGTTTGAATGTCTACTTTACATGTTTTAATTTTGTAATTTGAACAACTATTTCCAAGAAGTCAGTATGTAATTTGTCAAGTAATAATTTCTTAGGATTTTTTGTTGTTGTTCTTTTTCCTTTTTTCCTTTGAATTCTGTATTGTTGCTACCCTTCATTCTGTTTTGTTTTTTTCTCTTTAAATAAAATTTTAAAAAAATACTAAGTACTTTAGAAGTTATGAGGGTTTTTTTGCTTTGTAATCAGTATATTAAGGAGACATTCATAAATTTCAACAATTGCTTAAATTCTGATACCCAGATTTAAGCATGTGAACACATGACTTAACCATACAAGTAAAGCTATTAATAATTTGATATATCATTATCATTAAATTAGAGGATTAAAGTAAATCTATAACATACTTAAGGAACACCTTATATTACACATGCACATTACTTTTCCATGTAGTCTCTTCACTTTAATTTCAAAGTTACCCAGCTTTAGTCACTACTCAGGGGCTTATCATGGTCCAAAGAGAAAGGGAATAGAATGTAATCAGGACTGGTAAAGACAGACAGACAGACAGACAGACAGAGATGGCACAGCAGAAGGGAATGCAATCCTAGAAAAGCAGGCCCTTAAGAAGTAGCATTATTATGATAAACTCCTTTAGAAAGGAATTATTTCTATTACTGATATCATAGGATAAATTATATTTTATGCCACCTTCAAGTAGTAGTTGAGGCAATAGAATGCAGAGGCACTACTATGAGTTCCACTTAACAGAAATAACTAGACAGGGGCCGAAATAACTAGACAGCAGCACAGTGCAAAGCAGAAGGTTGTGAGTTCAATTCCCAGTCCCACAAAAACCAAACAAAAAACTAGACAAACCAACACTTCTACAAACTGTTTCTTTTTTTGATTTCCAGTTAAATACAGAGTTTTATTCCATAGCTTAACAATGAAGGGTCATACACAAAGGTCAACACATATACCTAATGCTTCAGTCTAAGCTTGTCCATGTACACAATTAAAATCAGTTATAACGTATGGCCTAACAGGCACCAGAGTATGGTACTTTTTACAATCATTAAACGTTTTCTTGCATACTGACGTCATCACACATTTAGGGCAAAGTTGGAGCTTCTGTATTTGCATTTATTCTTCACTTAACTCTTAAAACATTACTATAATTGAATGCTGAAACAAAAACAATAGCAAACAGTGAGTGATTACAGTCCTTCATGCATTCACTACTGCACACTAAATGCCAGCAGTAGGTATTATTCACTGGTCCCTTTAAGAGGCCACACTCTGCATATCACTTCTGGGGTGAAGTTCATCATCTTCACAGGCTTCTCCAATACAATGGCACCATCTTTCTTGATTTAGAGCAAAGTCCACCAGTTCTATTTGATGGATTTCAGCAGTCTCCTCTGCTTCCTTCCTCCCAGGCAAGAGTTTCTCCAGTAAAGAGAGTTTATCAAGAAAGAGAAAACCATTTTCAGGAAAGTTCACCTTAAATTTGATGACTATTTTCATGTGTTCTATGATAAGCTGGCATGCCTTTATTTAGCATTTATTTGATGTCTCCACACTTGACAATTTTTCTGGATGAGAAGTGATAACTATGGTTCAGTTGTCAAGAGTAGATATTGGCTTCTGGAAGCCACACAGCTGTATATCCATTCACATGGAAAGGTCTACCTCTTGTTGAGTAACAATAGCATGATCCTTCTCACCTAACACAATGACAGTATCAGTCCTGGTTCTCGATCTCTTTCACAATGGAATGTTATCTTCTGATTTTTTTTTTTATACTGGGGATCAAACTCACAACTTGTGCTTGCCAGGCAGGCACTTAAGCCACTGAGCTAAATCCCCAGCCCAGGAAGGCTATCTTCTGCCCATCTTTCAAATCTTTGTCAATATGAACTTCTAGAATCTTCTTCTAAATCTTTCTTCCATTGCAGCTTTTTTTTTTTTTTTTTTGTACTGGAAATTAAACTCAACACCTTGCACTTGCCAGGCAGGCGCTCACGCTGCTGAGCCATATTCCCGGCCCTCCACTGCAGCTTTTACACCTATCTTTAGGACTGATTCGTTCCCCAGTTCTCCTTGGTCCTGGCACTCCATTCACACAGCATAAATCTGCTGAACCATTTCAGTCCTATCTAATGAATTTTTATTTGCATTCCAGTACTCAGCAGTTGTGACAGCTCTTCACATCTCCTTTCTTACCATCTCAGCTTTCACATTTGTCACAAAGCATATTCTTCTGCAGAGCAGTTTCCTTGTTGCACCATTATATAAACCTTCTAAGGTAACTGAGAACTGATGTACCACATTTTTACCTCTCCTTTTGCTCTGTATCTTTCCTCCTTTCCCAAAGAACATATCAAAGCTATCCACGTGTAAGCCAGGAGAGCCAAAAACTGCCACCTGCTCCACCCTCCTTAATGGTCTGTTTTCCTTTGTCATATAATTCTTTTTTCTTGGCATCAAAGAGAATTTCATAAACTTGAGAAATCTGTTTAAATTCTTCTCCTTTGGATTCTTATCGGAGTGGAACTTCAAAGTTGGTTTCCTATGTGCCTTTTTCAGTTCTTGGGTGACACTGGGTTTGACTCCCAAAACACTGCATGGTTTTTTGGCCCATTTTCTACAACTCTGAGTGGGATGGCCTTGAGTTGGGAATGTGGGAAAGTGCACGTAGTGGTACACAGCTCGGGCAGCCACTGCTCTTCCACCTCTCGGGGAGTTCTGCAAAGTTCCTAACAGTTTTAATTTGTGGTTATGGGCTACTGTGAACATTTTATCCTTGCAAAGTATGCATTTTGGAGATAATTCCTACTTCAGGCTAGATTTAGACCCCAAGGAACAAATTAGAGTTGCAAAACAGTTTTTCAAAGCTAAGTTGATTGTAGTCATATATAGGAGTATGTATGCTGTTAGAAGTTATTTTATTGAAAAACTGTGTTCAAAAGTTATCATTTAGGTCACATTTCTTTTCTTAGTCAACACTGTTGTTAGAGTTAGAACTTTTAAGCCTAGATTTGACAATAATGTGGCTTAGTATATACTGTTTTTGAGAATGGAAATACAATTTTTCTTTTAGCTATTACAATGCAAACACTGGTTGTAAATGTCTTAGATTTCCTTAAGCAGTATTAACACTCCATCTTCACTATTTCTATGTGTTAGATTGCCAAGAAAGCATATGACATTTTATTTCAAATTCAATTAATTCAGGTAATTATAGCCAGTTCTTGGAATGAACTGCCCAAATATAAAGAACTAAGTACAAAAAGACTAGTAGATAACAAAATTTGATACCAGAATACATTAGCCACAGAAGCATAGTTTAAATTGCAAAAAAGAAAAAGTTTTCAAATATTGGTCCATAAATGTCCTAATTCCTATTTAACACAGCCAACTATTTTGGGAAAGAATGGACGATAGGTATACAGAGAAACTAGTAGCAAAACACAGGTACCAAAATGGAAACAGAGAAATGACTGTGTGTTCAGTATTTTCATCACAGGAAAAAAATGCTAAAATGATCACGTAATGCCATGTCTAACTTAGATGAGAAATTTGACAGTGCAAGACAGTAATTATGGTGAAATTCAGAAGAAGATAAGCCACCAAATCTTACAGGCCTTTGGCTGAAGCCAAACTCAAAAAAATATACCAGAAAGTCAAAACTGCCAAAACTGAACTACTAAACTATGTGCTTGGAATAGCACTGGGGGGGGGGGGTGTAAGAAATGAAACTACTGTGTTCATTTCTACAGCCAATGAAATGAATGACTCAGAAAGGCATTTGCAATACCAGTCGGGAGTGAGAGGAAATAGCTAGCATGGTAATCTTGGGACTGGCCCTTGAGCTTTTGGTTAGTAAAATGAAAAAAGTAAAATAAGAGCCCACTAAGTGGTAATTAGTGGATTCTACAAATTGTTTGTCCTTCCCTGCACTGAGTATGTTTCATACTTTACAATTTAGAAACAAAAAATGGAGCAAAAAGAACTAAAAGATCACATTCATTCAGACACTTATCATTGGAAATACAAAAAGAAAATCTGGAAACATGGTCCTTTTTAATTAAAGAGCTCATAACTAAAGTCTGACAAGAAAGAAATTTGGTTTGACTATAGCTTTTAGAAGATTTTCACAAATAAGAAAGGGCAAAATGCAAATCGTTCTAAACATTTTATTTCCCATCAACTAGTGTCAAAAGTAGCTGCCAATACACTAAACATCAAGGGTAGAATTATTATCCTTGACTCTGGTAACCTGAAGTGAAGATGGAGATCCTTTGTATTACTTTTAGTGTAACTTGGTGTGCCAAGAGACCAGGGTTGGCTATACATTGATAATACCAATACAGATAACCAGTGGTGAAAGATAGGAAAGAAACTTTAATCGGCATGGGTAGATTGGGAAGCAAAAATAAATAAGCTCAGTATCTATCTTTATGGGGTTGACATAAGCTTTGGTGTTTTACAGAAAGGGGAACAAAGGCAAGAATGAGGGTTTGTACAACTAGCATCATAAGTGATCCTTGTAAAACCTTGGTCTGGTTCATCAGTATCTTGAGTAGGACTGGTCCTGGGAGATTCTGGGAGAACTGTAATTGCTTAATAATTGCTTTGTTTACCATCTTAAAGTAACTGTTCCTACTCTGGGTGGGGAGCCTTGGTATCCACCATAGAATAAATAACTCATCATGAAGTGGTCTATGAGGTTTTGCTTTTCTTGAAATCTGAAGTGATTACAGTAAGATTAGGACAATGACAGGAGACTTCTAGGCATCATCCCAGGGGCTCCTAGAACTGGGTATTACAAAAACTGCCAATTGGCTATCACTACTAAACCCTGAAAACTAGTTCAGTAATTATTATCTTGCTGTTTTCAGTGATGAAGGGTGATGAGTTAGGCTCAGTAAATTTAGGACTAGTAAAACTTGTATTACAGACATTCTTAAGCAATTAATATACCTGCATGCAGAATTAAGCAAGGATCTGACCCAAAGTTTTAAGTGATAAAGGAGGCAGGCATACAATGAAAACAGATACTAAGTTTTACCCTGCTTTTAGTTACTCATTTGGCATGTGCTGGTCTATCCTCTAGGTCACTGTTATATTACCATGTATGTCATCTCTGGAACAACAGAGCATACAAAGGCATCTGTCAACTAGTTATATAAATTTCAGTTATTTGTAAGTCTTTCAAATTTTCCTTTAGGAACAGAATAATACATTAAAATGTTCTTAAAGTTTAAAAAAATTCAAAATTCCTCATTTACACTAAGAGTTGTTGATGAAAGTAATTCACAGTAACAACTAACTAAAACAAAAACTGGATCTCCAAAAGTTAGCAAAAAGATATAATAAAGTACCGACGTACATGTGTCAGTAGAGGTACCAATGTTAACCGTACATAGTCTCTGTCCCTCAGAGGAAAGAAAGCAGGTGAGTGCTATAATGGGGTTCTGTCTTCCATTCCTAACAGCAAAGTGGGTGCATCTCACTTGCCTTTTGCCTGAAAGTGCTCCTCCCTATTAGGCCATTAGGTATAGGAACACCGATGAAAGCAACACCACTATTCCCTGGCTTTCTAGTCACTCATAGAATTACTCCCTGCCCTTGTTTCTTATGTGTACCCATCACTTAATAACCTCTACCACAGATATGAGTTGTTGCTATTTTTATCAATCTCGAAGGGTGGTAACTGGATTAACTGTGATGTGGTAGTGCATACCTGTAATCCCTGCATTGGGAGGCTGAGGAAGGAGGATTGCTGCAAGTTTGAGCCCAGCCTCAACTACTTAGTGAGTTCGAGGCCAGCCTCAAATACAAAGCAAGACCTTGTCTCAAAAAAACTAAAAAGCAGGCTGGGGATTTAGCTCAGTGGCATAAACACCTGCCTGGCAAGCGCAAGGTTGTGAGTTTGATCATTGGTACCCAAACAAACCAAAAACAAAAAACCAACAACAACAAACTAAAAAGCACAAAAGCTGACACTGTCTCAAAGCAGATACTTATATTTTTTGCGCCTGCAGTATTTATGTGGCATGGAGTTGTCGAAAGGATTGCTAAACTTGTGGTAAAAAAAACACTCACCATTATTCAAAGTGTAAAAACATAATACAGTAAAAAATTCCAGGCATTGAGCATGCATGCTTTATTTGTGCTTTTGTTTTTGTTTTGGTACTGGGAGTTGAAATCAGGATCTTACACTTGCCAGGTAGGCACCGTGCCGCTGAGCTATATCCCAAGCTGGGCAAGCTTTATTTGTAGAAATCTATAAAGAGTTATTAAATTTAAACTCTTGTTTATCAATAAAACTGCTAATGGGAAAGCCAGTCTTTGGTTAACATAAATCAAAATGTAGGCATTACAATGCAATGCACACATGAGTTCAGGAGGAAATGACAAACCTTTAAAGCTCTTTAAAGAGCTCTTTATGGCTTTATGGAGAAATAAAGAATTATTTTGACATAGTCTCTTGCTTAAACAAAGGCAGAACATTTTAGTTTGATTCCTGGTATGTCACCAACACGGGTGACACTGTATACGCTTCCTTTGTGAGGCCCAGAAATAGCAGAGAAAACAACTGGGACAATGAAATGGAAATTCATCTCCAAAGATTACTTAGACAGGAAGTACTTAATTAATGAAGTCAAGGAAGGGCTAAACATAAAGAAGTATCCAACAGACTAAATTAAGAACAGAAAGTTCACACTGGGCAAAAGCCAGAAAAATGAGCTAAATGCTATATATGGACATAAAAGAAAAAAAGCACACGTGAATTTGGAAGAAGATGCTTTTCCTCAAGCCAAAAAAGGAGTAAAAAAGTATTCATGCTTAGCAAGTTTAAATCAACTGTAGTTATCAACATAAGCAAAACAGTATGTCAACTGACAAAAATACAGAATTTTTTTTCAGTGTCTAATCTGTTATCCTATGTGTTTATTTTTAGATTTGATACCTAAGGGAAAAATGTCTCTAGTTGACTAAAAAATAGTAATAAAAGGCACACATGGATATGGAAGTGAAAAGAACCTCCTAATAAAAAAGAAAAATTTTCAATTAAATTTTCAGTCCATGTTTCAAGAAACATAATTTTTAAACTTGTGGCATTAAAAATTAGTAGACAAGCTGAGCAGTAGTTTGAAAAAAATGCTGAAGCATTTTCTGATACTGTTTCTTGACAACTTACTTCAAAGAGATGCTGTAAAGGATTGGACTGAAGTTTTTCTTCATAGCCAAACAGCTGGAAGCCAGTCCCCAGGAGACCTACCATAATAACCAGTAAATAAAGTATTATAAAATAGAACAGTAGAACAGAGAGAGATCAGCCCCTCACAAATATGTTTCCCGACAACTGCAAAACACATTTTTTAAAACTCTGTTATTCTAAAAACTGATACAAGTCAATTATAATATAATGAATCATACACTTAGTACTATATACTGAATAGATCAATAAAATTAAGGTTTACAAGACCATGCATTAATCAAAGGCAGGATCTCAGAGCACTCTAACTTTGTATTAACAGTGTCCAACATTTCCCTAGAAAACAAACAATTGTTGAGCAGCTTTCCATAAGGCATTAGACCCTCAAATTTGTGAAAAACAATTTTTTAGGGGCGTGGATACTACGGACTATATCCTGGGACTTTGTACTGAGCTAAAAACCTACCCCCTGCCAAAATAAAGTACAGTCATGTGTTCAAACACAGATTCCACACTCACAGATTGAACAAACTCAGATTAAAACTACTCTCAAAAGAAAATTTTGTTCTAAATTGTACATATACAAACCCTTTTTAACAATTATTCTCTAAAACAATACAATAACTGAAACCTGAAACTGGCAGAGAAAATGAGTCTCATGGCCTCTCAAATGAACAATCACTTTAAACAAAATCCCAGAGTGACTTGTATCAGCTGGAGACCTAGAAGGCAGGCAAAGCAAATCTTTCACTCTGTGTCTGGGGAAGAAGGACTCCTTAGCATGAATGACACACTGAAATTCATGTTGTGTTAATGAAGTTCTCCGAGATGCACAACAATGGTCAACCAGTCTGATTTTGGAGCTAGCAGTCTAATAGACAGTTATATAAGAGAAACTATTTTTTTTCTCCTTTAACTTTAGAAAAATAAATTACTTAACAAGAACCTGGTAACACTTTTTACTTTCAGAAAATATTTTTCTTTCCTTTTCAATGCTTAGTGATGATTAAAGACAAATTGTACTTCATTGCTTTTTTTTACATGTATGAATCAAAAATTTCTGTAAAGATTCCGTTAAAAAAAAATCAATGATGTTCCTGGAAGAACTGAAATAAAGTTTATTTTGGGGCAAGGTCTTGAAGTCACTAAATTGCCCAACTAGGATCAAACCTGTGATCCTCTCGCCTCTCAGAGTGCTAGGATCACAGGCACATGCTATCACGCCTCACTAATTTGAACCTTTTAACAAAATACATGTGATTTTAAAGCTAGAAAAGGAAATTCCTGGACTGAATATTTATATTCTCAAGAAATTTTGCTAAAAGATGATCATAATCTCAGTTTGAAATGGTATATATAGCCTAGGCCAACAGCAGTAATAAACTGATTATTTTGAAAATCAATTTCTAGTCTGGAGATGTAGTTCAGTGGCACAAGCGCCTATCTGGCAAGCATGAAGTCATGAGTTTGATCCCCAGTACCAACAAATAAAAAGGAAAACAATGAAAATAAATTTCTAGAACTATGTCAGTTATCAAGCTTCAAATCTAAAGGGACTTGCTCATCTACATTTTCTTATATAAGGCTCAGTAGAAAGCAGAATTCTACTAAACACAGGGATATACAATACTTTGAAATTTAAAGGATGATTGAATTTCTACTCACTTTCAAACAAGAATAAATGTGATTATGATTCAGGTTCCTGGTAACAGGGTATGGAAAGATTCCCAGTGAGTTTTAAAACATACAAATGAAAAAATTAAGACCACTCTATTTAACATTCAATCTAATACATTTTCAGAAACTAATTCTATGCTTTGGAACCATCTGCCAGCTTTCAAATGGGGATAGCTGAAACAGCAAAATTGTAATTCTTCAATAATGATGGCTATAATGGAAATATTGACAGATCATTAACCACAGTAGTCCTTTAGAGAAAAGTCACTATAATAAAATCCTGTAGCTAAAATTTAATGAATACCATAATCACATTTGTCAAGGCCTATGAAAGGCCTAGATCAGTCAAACTATTAAATCTGACTGCTGAGCCTGGAACCTGAGCATTAGACTATCAATTGTGAATTGCAGGTGGACTTCTGGAATGCAGAACACGTTTTCTGATTTTTCCACAGTGAATAGTAAGGGTACTGTTAACACATTCAACTTCTGTCCTTTCCAGTGTCTGAAAAAACATTTTCATTAACTGAAAAGAAAAGCGTTCATGAGATGTAATCATAAATCTCCTATAATAAATAAACTGTGCTTTCCTTGAGAATCATAATTTTACTTCTCTACCTGTGAACATGGAAATACCAATGAACTTTACACACACGGCATTAGGGCTGGATCTGAAAAATTATAAGAAGTTCATATTTCACATACACTAGTCCTTCACTATTATAATGGTTTCATTTCTGTCTTGCCCTTGCATTCCTGGATGACTGATTTATACGAGGTAGTAATAGCTCTGAGTAAACTCATGATGTGAGAGATAATTTGCAGTATTCTACTAACTGGTTTGGATCTTACTCTTTTCTTCCTTTCTCTCTTTTTTGACTACCACTGTACAGTTAAAGGGGAAGTTGAAGTATATTTTGTTTCTCTTCTGGGCCACTCATCCATGATAGGATAACAAATCTCATTCCATGTGGGGTGGCCCAGGGAGACTGGACTTAACTATATTTAAAAATGGCAAGGTGATACAAAAGAAAAAAGACAAACAGAAATGTCTTCTAAAAAAAAATTTACAAATGGCAAGGGTGTAGTTGATAAGGTATATACAGTTAGATTTATTTCTTCTCTGCATGCTACCTTCTTCATTAAAACAACTGTGTGTGTGTGTGTGTGTGTGTCTGTGTGATTCCAGTGTTGTTCTGAATGTGTGACATTTCCTTTCCAAAACTGTGTGGTGAGAATTACTCTTACTAAATAAAATAACATTACAAGCTGGTGATGTAGCCCAGTGGTAGAGAGTATGTGTTGTGAATACATGAGGTTCTGGATTCAATCTGCAGCCAACACAAACAAAACAAAACAACATAGGGCACACTGTTTCATGCAACAGGATTTTGCCTACACTTTGTTCAGATGATCAAGTGCAATGATATTAAAAAAAAAACTAAACTTCATAATGAAATGAAAAAAATCTCAAATGTACTTACCAAACTGCATGCCCCAATCTCCAAGGTAATTTATTCTTGTTACTTGATGTCCTAAAGCTTCTTTGAGATTTGCTATAAAGTTTCCTATAATCAATAAAATATACTTTCTTATTATTATTACTCACTTTGGCTTAAGAATCATGTGTTTCTCTAGTATGAAAGCAAAACACAGAAACTTCACAAAATTTACTAACTCCATTTTTTTTAAACAGTAAAACATTCATTCGTTTTTCATCTAAGTTACAGACAGAATTTTCATCAATACTAGAGAACACATGCAATTTCTAGTCAATTCCAAGGACAGAATATAAAGGAATCTTAGTAATAAATGTATAATTTAGCTGTACCCTAAGATTCAAAGCCACCATGTTGTTTTTGCTCATTTTTCTAAATAGTTTACTTGATTTCCTTTCAATCACTGAAGTCTATCCTATACAACCCTACTACTTCCTAAAGCACACAGAAATCCAACGCTTTCACCTTCCTGTATTGCTGACATGAGTTTGATAGTCAACTTCCATTCTGCTCTTTTCTAATGAGTCCTCATACTGCAGGGGCTGAAAACTTGAAAAGTCTATTTCCCAGAGTCTCCTGTGGTTACAGTTCCAGAAGTCAGTCCTCCTAAGGCTGGGCAATCAGATATACTGCATGACACTTGGAAAAGATGCTACTTCTCATTTTTCTAACAAACAGTTATGGGGCTTTGGGCTGTACTGTGTATGTGTGTGTCTGTGCATACACACAAGCATACATACGCATGAATACATACTACTAACAGAGGTCTTAGTGTCTTGTCATGACCTCTGAGGGAAATGAAAGACAGGTCATGGGGTCACCTGTTTTATCTGTGTGGATTCTAGAAGACATGAATGATAAAGAATAGCGGCAGTTTTCGGCTTGTGGTTGTGGCAGTACAATTTCAGGGGAGAGGAAATGATGGCAGAAATGGCAGGAACTCCTTTGATAACCAAGTTCTACGGTGCACTTTTGGAAGTCATTTAATCTAAACCTTCTTCAGTCTCCAATCGACTGTATTCAATATTCTGTAATAAATTCCTTGTTTAAGTAAGAATGGGTTTAGTTTTCTGCAAACAGATCCTGATACACATACTTGATTTAAATTACAGCTACCTTTTTTTGGTGTGTGTGAGCTTTTATATGTCTAGAGATTTCAAATCAAGTCTTAGCAATAAGAAACATCTTTAGTTGCTACTCAGACTATATGCCCAGTTTTCTTAGTACCTTGTTACCTCTTAAATCCAGTTGAAGCACTGAACTAGCCTTTTGGAATTAAGACTGATTTCATATCTTGGCCAGAATACTTACTATTCATGTGATTTTAAGAAGTTTACTTTTGATATCTGAATTTCTTCAACTATTCACCAAAGATAATTGTACTTACCAATTAGGGCTGTTGTGAGATTAAGTGAAACAACACATGAAAATATTATGCATAAATAAGATCTCAATAAATACTATCTCTTCCTGGTCCATTTTCTTTAACTATCAAAACTTTATTGTATCTTATCTACTATTTACTCGCTCCTATACTTTGACTTATTCATGTAACTTTTCCTATTTTTCATCAAGTCTTATTATTTCCCCTTAAAATGCTCCCCAAGAACTTTGTAACAATAACAGCTGACGTTATTTCACTGATAATCTATCCTACAACTGCTCATTTCTTCAATTCTTAGAAGTATCTGAGCACAAACAATTTTCTCTCAGCATGAAATAAATTTCTACATTGGACAACACATTAAATGAGATAAACTCCAAAGTCCCTTATAATTCTAATATTACATCATTATAATCTGGATTTTTAAATTGGACTGCTGCAAAATGCAATGCTTTCACAGAAAATCTTAAGTATATTAAACAAAGAAGCATGACAGATATGAAATAGTATAAAGCAATCTCTATTAGGATAGCTTTGTTTTCATTTCCAGTCTTGAACATTACTGCTACTGCTCACATTATTGAGACTGAGTTTGTTTTTTTTTAAATGTAAGCTATGTGAATAACAACAAAACCTGTGCAGAGCACTTGAGCCATGGCTGAGCCCGAGGTCAACAAACTCCATGAGACTAGAGCAAAGCCAGTCCCAAGGACGTGGAATGCCCAGGGGTAGACTGTGTGAACAAGTTGACCTCTAGCTCAGTTGCATATCAGCAAGTGTCTGGCCCTGGTATTCTTCCTTGTTAACTGTAGCACAGATGGCTTTGAAAATGCTTCTCTTTCATTGTTCTCAACAAAACACTGAGACCTTGCACTCTGGACCCTGTCATGGGCATTTCCCTTTTTTTACTTTATATAAATAAGGACACTGGGGCTAGGATTTCATCGCTACCTCTCCATCAGAGAGGTCAGATCCCACTTGGTCCTACCTTTCACTTTATCTGTCTTGTTTCTTCTTAATCACCTGTCACCCCCTTAGGACCTCATTCTCTGTGCAGGTCACCACCAACATCAACATCAAGAGTTACTATCATTCTCACCTGACTATTTTTATTTTTGCATGCATCAGTTCATATATATATATATATATATATATATATATATACACACACACACACACACACACACACATACGTTCAGAAAGTTAAAATCATAATATACCAGTTAAAACAGATTTTGAATGAATGGATGGATACTTGGTTTTGAAATTTTATCTTTAAATTTTTAAAGTGAATTTTCCCATGTCATGTAATATGTAATAAACATTAGGCTCATATCAATGTAAGCCTTTTTGTGTGTTTTTTCCCCGTACTTTTGTTATTTTAATATTAAACTATTATACTGTATTATCCTATATTACCCCAAAGACATGTTTAAGTATTTTCTGTGAAAGTAAACACTAACCTATGATAGTAGAACGCAAATGTCCAACATGAAATTTCTTGGCAACATTAGGTGAACTGCAAGAAATTGAAGAAGTTATTTTTATCTTAAAAACAAGAGTTCTAAGAATGAACTAGGTCATGTCTCCATAGGTTTACATAATTAGGAATGAAGGCCTTTGGCGATTTAGGAAAAAGATACAAGAAATTTAAAGATAAACTAGAATTCAGAAGAATCATATTCATGAGATTGATCCTGTGATTCATGAGGTACTATCACACACAGAACTGTCATACAAATGAAGCAGATACACTTAAGGATTGAGTAAAAAGATGAAGAAATTTAGAGATACTCTTGACAAAAACAACATAGATCACTGAGAATTAAGTTTAGTGCACCCATTCTCAAAGTCTTTGCCCTATTAAACAGTATTGAAGGAACCCAAAAACATTTGTTCTTATGAGTTATATATGCCACTAAATACTATCAGAAATTAAAACTGAAAAATGTCGAAATATTTATGCATAAAACCTCCCAGAATAACCACAGCTCTGATTTACCAATGCAAATTCTCAATCATCAGATTTATCAGTTCTATGTGCTCAAGAAGTTGTAATCAACCATTTAATTGCAGCAAATGCTTCTAAAGCACTTTACATGCATTAACTCATTTAATACTCATAAATATTCTGTTATGCGTATGCTGGAAAATGTCATTAAGCTTTCAATATTAAAATATATAAATCAATTTGAAAATAGATGGTAAAAATTGGTAAGTTAGAGCTTAAATTTTGGTTTGTCTCTATTGTCTTGTTATGTCATTTTAAAGAGTATTATAATTCAAAAACTTGATCCTATAGGTAAGTAAAAATAATTGTGGAATTATGAAACTACATAGCTGTTCATTCAAATATTATTTACAAAGTATATGTCCTTGTGTATGCTTAGAAAAATAAAGAATCTCCATTTCTTTTTTTTTTTTTTTTGTACCCGGGATCAAACTCATGACCTTACGCTTGCCAGGCAGGCACTTAAGCCACTGAGCTAAATCCCCAGCCCAGAATCTCCATTTCTAACCAAAAGAGAGTAACAAAGATTTACATTTATCCTTCTGCCATTATGCAATCAGAAAAGTACAAAAATACATGAAACACTGATTTTATGAAACTGGACAATAGGGAGTAAAGGATTATAACCTCTCAGAGAATGATAGCAAACAAGCTGAGTCCTTGGAGTATACCACATTACTGCCTTCCTACTAAATTTGTGGGATATAGAAAAAGCAGAAAACTCTATGGCATGAATGTTTATATGAAAAAAAGGGAAGGTTTCAAATCAGTAATCTCTTTCAAGAAACCAGAAAAAGTTAAATAAACAAGAAAAAGAAAAGAAAGAAACTAGAAAAAGTGAATAAATCAAGTGTAAAGTAAGCATAATAAAAAGAATAGGAAAGGGTAACTTAGCAGATAGAAGAAGAGGGAGCAGTTAGTTTCAAGTCTTGCACCAAGTTCATCGTAACAGATAGCCAGCCACCTACCCTGGTATTTTATCTCACTGTTCACAGTCTGACAAATCTATACTATATGAGAATCTACACTATCAGCAATGAGGCAGTAAAAGTACACAGGCTTTTGAATCAGAGTTAGCTCTATGAACTTGGGCAATTATTTAACCCAGTATTACTTTCATCTTAATTTAGGGGAAAGTGTTTTAAAGACAGTGATCATATCTTTTGCTTTTTTGAGGGGAAAGTTGTCTGGTCTATTTGACTATGTTTTAAAAATTCTCTTTTACGTCTCTCTTTCAAAAAAAAATGCAAGAACAATGTTTTCTATCAATTTAACACTGTCCCTATCTATTGTCTCTACTTTGAAATCACAATAGAAAGTAAACACTACTACATTCAGAAAACTGTTAAAGGAGAGAGGAGCAAAGACCCCCAACAATGCTAGGTGAAAACTGTCACAGAGCAAAGCTGACTGCTGATACAGGCCTGCCTTCATTAGAGTTCAGATGCTCATTTAAGCTCCAGTCTTTAACTGCTTTAAAAAAAAAAAAAAGAGGCACAATTCCATAAGCAAATTACTACACAAAATCCTAGAGAATACAACTCAAATAGAACAAGTTACTTTTACATACTTTTTCAGGATTTTGTGTGTGTGCTTACCTGTGTGTGTGTGTGTGTGTGTGTGTGTGTGTACGTGTGCAGTACTAGGGATTGAACCCAATGTCTCATACATGCTAAAAAAGCACACTACTATTGAACTACAATTCTCAGTCCTTCTTGTCTTTTGAGATGAAACTTCACTGCATTGCTCAGGCTGGCCTAAAACCTGAGAACCTCTTACCTCTGCCTCCTGAGCAGCTAGAATTATAGGCATGTGCAACCATGCATTGCTTCTGACACTTCGTAACAAGCGTAAAAGGCACACAGAGGAGGTGGGTCAATAAGGAACGAAAAGGAAAAAAGCTAAGGAAGAAGAAAAGAAGACAAGTCTTGGTATTTTGAGAGCTCAATTCAAAAGAAAGGATGGTAAAGGTGAAATAAAAATATGTTAAGAACTGACTACAGCTGGGAACTTTTCCAGTTTTGAGAAACTTAAAATGGCATAATTATTGCAAGGGTAAAAGAAGCAAGGTAATAAATATTGTACTGCCTCCCTATGATTTTCCTCTTCCTACTGGAAGTGCCTCTCCAGAGAATGAAACTAAATGTCTTTCATCAATTCAAAGACATGAATAAACTACAAATGGCTATGAATTTTTTTTTGTCAATTTCACCAGTAAGAGATCACCCCTTGAACCTGGGGTGATTTTTGTCACTTGCTTTGATCGGAAGAGTGAGAAACATGATGTTAGGCCTGTTTTAAGACTAGATGATTTCACTATTTTAGAGCCCTGAGAAGCTTGTAAAGAGGTCTGGCTACCCTTCTATAGAGACAATGTGGATAGAGCAAGATATGTGGCCAGACAAGGCAGTGAGGCTTCAGAAGACCAGAGTTAGATAAGGTACCCCAGGCCAGCAGAAGAACCAGTAAGGCTGACTCAAACTACCCATCCCTCTCCCATTTCCTGACCTATGGATCATGTACATTAAAATGGTTATTGCTTTAAAAAATTATTAGTACATGTTTGCATAATGATTTTTTACTCTATACCCCATGATTGTTGTTTTAAGGCACTAACCAGGATTTCTCTTCAGCAGATACGAAATATTTTAATAGGTTTTTGAGCTGTCTAGTCTCTGATGCAACTACTCAGTTCAGTTTAGTTTTACTGTACTAAAATGCCACTACAGTATGAGAACAGCTACTGTAGACAATGTGCAAACAAATGTACATGGCTGTGTTCCATTAAAACTTTATTCATAAAAACAAGTGACAGCCTTTATTTTGCCCAAGGACTGAAGTCTGTCAAACTTGGTATTAAGGTGTGTAATGCTTTCTAGATCATGGGGTCAACAGGCAACTTTCTTAAAAGGATGGGATTAGTGAAGCATCACACTGATATGAGGATGATAACATGAAGTTCCTCTATACTCTGTCATACAAATGTTTAAATTTAAATACCATGATTGTGTTGTACTGACAGTAAACATATTCTCTCGTATGTTTGAGCCAGAGAAGTGGCAGCTGATTCAGCAATCAGTCCTTACCATAAACTAGTAAGTCTTAGTCTGCCTTTTTTAGGAACAAGTGGCACAGAATACAGATGTCAAAAAGCCACTCTTTCTCTAATCATCCAGTTGGTAATATAACTAAGTTTAAAAGTTGGTATAAATGTCAATAATGAGTACATAAGCATAAAAGATTTCCCATACCAATTTTTAAAAATCCACCACAGAAATGAATATGTAAGAAAGTAAAAGGCTTTACCAAGTTCTATCTTACAATGTAGAAAAACAGTTCATTAAGACTCTTCTTCTTTTAGGAAGACAAATACAGTAAGGAAAAATTTTTTTTACTATCCACCTGTCAGTCATACTATGAAGGTACCAGTTCTTAATGTTCTTTATATTTTTGGTTATTTCAGAACAGTCAAATAGTAGAAGGTACTATTGATAGAAATTTACAAAGTTATACAAAGACTGTTTTGAAGAATATTAAAGCTTTTTATATTAACTTTTAAAAACATATACTACAAATATTACAAGGCTTTATACTCCGACTATTTAAAAATTCTTAATATATGACAGTAACTATATTACTCTGCCTTATGTGCATTCTAAAATGTGTAATCAGTTCTTCAAAAAAGAGTAATAGTTCAATATTTATTTAAAAATAAAACAATATCTTTTTTTTTTCAAGGAGTGACTTAAACAGTTCAAAGCTCTATTTTTGACTAATTGCTCTTGAATGTATCAAGCACTGAGTTGAACAGGAGTATTGATAGTGGACATCCTTCTCTTGTTCCTAACTTTAGAGGGACAGCTTTCAGTTTTTCCCCATTTAATAGGATATTGTCATTAGGTGTGTCATAAATGGCTTTTATCAGATTGAGATAGCATTCTTCTATACATATTTTCTTCAGGGTTTTTAATCATAAATTGATGTTGAATTTTCTCAAAGGTTTTTTTCAGAGATCCAGCCACGGCCATGGCGGAAACCAGCAGCCTACACAGAGAAGCAATTCGCCCACCCTCTTGGTAAGCACCTCCCTAGGGTGCGATCCAGGAGAAGAAACAGAGAAAGGCCCCAGAGACCCCGCCACTGCCATGGTGGAACCCAGGAGCCTGCACAAAGAAGCAATTCGCCCGCCCTTTTGGTAAGCGCCTTCCTCTGACATGAGCCAGGAGGAAAACCACAGAAAGGCCCCAGAGACCTGGCCATGGCCATGCGGAACCCAGGAGCCTGCACAAAGAAGCAATTCGCCTGCCCTTTTGGTAAGCACCTTCCTCCTGCATGAGCCAGGAGGAGACCCTGTAGTGTCTCTTGAACCTACCGGTGTGCAGGCGTGCAATCAAACATCCCAACACACACACACACACACACACACACACACACACACACCCCTGTTAGCAACTGGGGACAGAGGTCTGTGCATCTCTTGGCAGGATGACTGTATGCAACATAGCAAATATAGGGGGTCTCCTCTATCTTCTCTTTGAAAGCAAGTGTTTTCAGTTTTGTTACATTATTTGTTTTGCTCTATTCAATATTCTCTTTCGATTGATTTTATAATGTTCTGTCTTTGGTTTGATTTTGCTATACTTAATAAACTAGGCAACTATTGTGAAGATAATGAGATATACGATGGTATCTATTACTGTTATCCTGGTAACCTGCTGTGAAGTTCTGTATCAAATTCACTGCACTGTCTCAATTGGCTTTGTTCTGTCTTGTTCTGTTGTATTTCTATTACCTTCAAAAACAAACACACCAGAATTACATAAGGTGATAAAAAGGAAATAACAACAAAACAGATCAGTAAGGTACTGAGTAAGCTTAAACATGGTATAAATAAACAGATAATGGACTTAAAAAGCAAAAGGAGGAAAAGAAAGTGCTCTAAAGGATATAACTGCATGTATGTTTAAGCGTGTAGGATAACCGTATTACTAAATTTTTGTTGGATCATTGAACAGAACTGTTTGCAGCTTCACTGTTTGAATGTCTACTTTGTATGCTTTAATTTTGTAACATGAACAACTATTTCTAAGAGGACAATATGTAATTTATCAACTAGTGATTTCTTACTTTTTTTTTAAATTCTGTATTATTTCCACCCTTTTTCTGTTTTGCTTTTTTTCTCTTTAAATAAAATTTTTTAAAAAAAAGGTTTTTTTCTGCATCTATTGAGATTATCACGTGATTTTTGTCCTTGCTTCTATTTATATAATAAATTATGTTTATTGCATATGTTGAACTATCCTTGCATATTTGGGATGAAGCCTACTTGGTTGTAGTATATGATCTTTCTGGTGATATGGTGCATTCTGTTTGCCAGTATCTTTTTATTTTTTTAACTTATTTTTCTTTTTGAGACAAGGTTTCACTCTGTAATTCAGGCTGGTCTTAAACTCACTATGTAGACTAGCCTCAAACTCAAGGCAATTCTATTGCCTCAGCCTTCTGAGTGCTGGAATTACAAACATGCACCAACCATGCCTGGCTGCCAGTATCTTTTTTTTTTTTTTAATTTTATTTTAAAAGGGAGTAAAATTAAACACAACAAAACAGAACAGAATGTGACATAAGAAAGCATAAATTTCAAAGCTAGACAACCAGAGATCTTCACTATCTGTCACATTGTCTCTTACTTTCTTCCAAATGGTTGTCCTTATCTTTGCATATGGAGAGCTCATACTAAATAACATAGCCAATCTTTTCACAAGATGTGTAGTTCACTGGCTCCCACTTGCTAAGCAGGGGGAGAGGGAGGGGGGAACACGGGACGGGGGAGAGGACGACATGAGATGTCTGATTCTCAGCCCACATGCAGGCAGGATCACAGTCACCCCCCAGAGACAGGAAAAGTTCCTTGTTATCCCGCACCCCAAGTCAACCGCATGGTGCAGGTCCCAATGTGCCAGGGTCTCTCTCCTTCAGGCTGCCGAAAGTCGGCCACACTCTCAGCCGCCCCCCAGAGAGGGGAGGAGTTCCTTGTTTTCCTGGCACCCTGAGTCAACCGCACGGTGCAGGTCCCGATGTGCCAGAGTCTCTCTCCTTTGGGCTGCCGAAAGTCTGCCACACTCTCAGCCACCCCCCAGACAGGGAAAGAGCTCCTTGTTCTCCCGGCACCCTGAGTCAACCGCATGGTGCAGGTCCCGAGGCACCAGGGTCTCTCCCCTGCAGGGCCCCCAAAGTCCGCCATACTCACCTGCTGTCTCTTTCTGATGAATTGACCATTCCACTTTCCGATGAATTGACCATTCCACTTCTGAAATGGCCAACAGACCACAGAAAGAATTCTCTCTAGACTCTTGTTTGAAACCAGCGGCTACAGCGATCTGTTGGCCTTGCTTCAGGGCCACTGCCAGTATCTTTTTTGAGTATTTTTTTAAATCTATGTTTATTAGAGAGATTGGTCTGCAACTGTTTTTTGGTTGGATCTTTGTCTGAATCAACATAATACTAGTTTCAGCTTACTCCACAAGAAATGGCCATCATCAAGAAATAAAAAAATAACAAATGCTGGCAAGGCTTCAGGGAAAAAGGAATACTTCTACACTGTTGGTAGAAATGTAAACTGTTATATCCACTATGAAAATCAGTATGGAGATTTCTCAAAAAACTAAAAACAGAAATTCCACTTGAGATAGCTATTCCTTTTCCAAGTATCTTCCCAGAAGAGTTAGATATCATATACAGTAATACATGCATACCATGTTTTCTGGGGGTTTTTTTTGTTGTTGTTGTTGTTTGTTTCTTTAAAACAATTTTCAGAATAGTTAACTTTTGGAAGCAACTGCCTACATATCCATGAACAGATGAATGGATAAATAAAACGTACCTACACAGAAAGGAGTACTAGTCTGCTATGAAGAAAGATTAACTTGAATCATCTGTGGGAAAATGGATTTTCCTGAGACCATAATTTGATGAAATAAATCAGACACACAAACTTAAATACTGTATAGTTTCTCTTATATGAGAAATCCAAATTCTAAATACAAAAATAAAAGATAGGAAATAGGGAGACAGATGCTTCTCAAATGTGAAGGGAATCAAGAGAAGGAGAAAGCAGCTGGGCGTGGTAGTGCACACCTGTAATTCCAGCAATCAGGAGGCTGACGTAGAAGGATTGCTGCGAATTTGAGGCCAGGATGGTCTACACAGTGAATTCAAGTGTGTGCTCACTACAGAGCAAGACCTTGTCTCAAAAAACAGAAATCAAAAATCAAAACAAAAGGGATGGAGGAAAGGAAGAGAGATGGGAGGGAAAGTGTATGAAAAGTTAGCACCCTAAATGATGATGGTATCATACTCCCTGCTCTGTCAAATCAGTTAATCAACACATAAGGTGGGTAGGTACCTGAATTCTACAATGATCTTCCTCTGTGGAAGACCAGAGAAAAGTTCACTTTTTAATCCATATTTTGAGCCATCTTCAATTACTTGTTGAAGCACTGCCTAGAAAATAAAAGGAATAGGATTTAATGACAGAAAATATTATGATGTTCTTACTTACTTTGTTACTGGGAATTAAATGTTGCTAATTTATTCATTCTAATTTATGGAGCTGAGAATTTTATACCACTGTGAGTAGTGTCATGTCCAGCACCATAGCAAATAAGATGGATCTCCTGAAAACCAGTAAATGTCAATATTCATTCCTACAGAAACTAATAATGTTTATATTTATAGATGAGAAACTAAAGCTTAGTGAGATGAAGTAACTGCCACAAGTTGCATAGTAAATAGTAACAAAACCAAAAGGAGCATCTAACATTTATGAGTGCATACTACAGGAAAAGAATTGTGCTAGGTATCTTATATGTACTGTCTCATTTAATCACCACAACAGCCTCAGAGATGAATAGTAGTTTTATAAACAAGGAAAGAAAAACAGAGAGATTAAGGTCACACTGCTATTAAGTCATGTAGAAAAAAATTTTCCTATTCCACACAGTATATGTACTAACTAAGTAGCACATGTATGCAGTTTCAGGTTTTGTGATATAACAAACACGAATAATGGTAGGAAACAAAGGCATACAATTAAAAGCCTATTGGCTACTTAAGTGACAAACAAGGAAATCTTGCAGAAATTTTCAAAATACATTCTAGGTTAATTTTTAGTTACTAATACACAATTATTGTACAGTTCACAAAATTCATACTTTGTTTTCTGCTAATGGTAATGATGTATTTTTTAACATGTAGAAACTACCGTGATAAACTTTTATTTATACTTATATTGGCTTTGCTTCCCTATATTTTCAGTACTAAAAATGTATTTCATGTGAAAAAAAAATTTTTTTTTTACTTTTGAAGCTTTTTAATGTACTTCACATCAGTCTGGTTGGTTCATTTCAGGTTCTCTACTACCAAGCCTGGGGGCAAGGACTGCTTCGGTTTCTCTTTCTTTTTTTAATCTGTGATGACCAAGGTATTAAAAAGATCTGTTGCATCAAACTTTAAACTTCACATTATCTTTGTTCTTGTTTATCTTGAGAGACTTGGCATCTTTTTGCCTGGCTGTGAGCAGGAAATCCTTGATTTCCTCAATTTTTCGAGGCATGGAGATGAGGTGCTCAGAGGGCACAGATGTGTGCCGCCAGAAAGAAAGTCACCAGCAACAGGTGAAGACAACATAAAAGCATGTGAAGAATTTTACCACAAAAAGGAGACAGCTACATGGTCACTAAATGAAGCAGAGAGAAGGCAATAGCAGGCAATAAGACAATATAGTCAATAAGTAAAAAGTAGCATCCAGAGTGCCAGATGTTATCCCTACTGCACATCACCTTAAACATGAGCAACATGTCCCATTTAATGCAAAACTAAGCACTTGTTCAAGGACACAGAGAATATTACTGTTTACTCACACTCCACAGCAGGAAACAAAGAGTCTTATACAGACATTAAGTTGAATAGTACAGTCATTTAGTAGGGACCTAACAAGTTTAAGAAGACCGTAAGCAGAGGTAATCACCAGTGAGAAGGAATCCATATCCAGATTATTCTAAATTTAAGGTGTACAGATTTTTTTCATTTCTCACCCTTTGTATGAAACAAATGGTACACTCCATAGAAGTCAATAACAATGTTAACATTCTCCTTAGCAAATTACCCTCTGTTCACTGATTTCTCTGGCACAAACAAAATAAAAAACCACTTCAGTAAAGGATTCTTTTTGCCCCTGAGACCCAACCTCTATCTAGTTTCTTTTTCTACTATTTCACAGAATCAATAATATTCTAACTACCAAACTCAATTGAACACTTAATTTTTTATACTTTTATAAATACATTTCCCTTGAAAAACTAAGCATTTAAGATAAATCTAAAGCCCTTTTGTTCATGTCCATTTCATTTGTCATATTTCTTTCCTTCCATCCCCAGGGGTAACCACTTTTGCTTCTCAGTATCCTTTGTTGTTTTCTCTTCCATTTATACTTTCCTCTATACTCCATGTTCTTGCTTCTAGCTTCTTTATACTTCTAGTAATTTAAGCGACTTCCCCACAACTTCACCTACTACTTAATTTAGCAATCTCTCTTGTGCAAATATCCCCCATCTCAGGATTAGCCGTGTCTGCCAGGCACTTCAAATGGAAATTACTTGCTCTTCCTTCTACACTCAAAATAATACCTCCCTGGTACCATAACCTTTCCTCCCAATCACCCAACCAAGTCAGATAGGAGTTCTTAATATTTACTCTTTCCCTCAACCTCCAAAACTAATCACCAAGCCCTGTGCCTGCTCTCTCCTAAATATCATCAGAAGTAATCCCCCTCAGCCTCTTTTATATAACATCTGTCAAGCTTACCATTGCAAAAATATTCACAACAAAATAATACCTCTTTTCTTATATTACTTTGGGGGAGGGTGCTGGGACTGAACTCAAGAGTTTCACACACACATTCCACCACTGTACTACATCTGCAGTTTCTTACAAAAACAGATATTTAACTGAGTATATGTTCTATTTAATCCTTCAGTGACTCTTCACAATTTAAAAGACTTTACTGGCCAGATGGTACATGCCTGTAATGCCAGCATTCTGGAAGATTGAGGCAGGAGGATTTCAAGTTCAAGGCCCGCCTGAGCAACTTAGTGAGACTGCAAATTAAAATAAAAATTTAAAAAAGGGCTGGGGATTTAGCTCAGCGGCATAAGTGTCTGCCTTGCAAGTGCACAGTTGGGAGTTTGATCCCTGGTACCAAAAAAAAAAAAAAAAGAAAAAAAAAGAAAAGACCTAGGGATGCAGCTCAGTGTAAAGACCCTGGGTTCAACCCCTACCACGACTGAAACAGGAAGAGGGAGAGGGAGAGAGAGACAGAGAGAAAGGGGTGTGGAAAAGAGAAGGGGAGAGAAAGAGAATATGAAGCAGGGAAGGAAGGAAGGGAGGGAGGAAGAAAGAAAGGGAGGGAAGGCAAGGAGGAAAAGAAAGGAAGAAAGGAAGAAAGAAGAAAAAGAAAATTACATGCGTACCATTTTTTTATTTTTTGGAAATTTATTTGTTGAAAGGCATAATTTTAAATGCTGGTATTTTTTGCAATAAATATCTAACTATTAAGATAAAATAAATTTCATTGGTATATTACCAACAATCATCACATGTGTCTCCTATGATATATATCCATGTTTTATACATAGATGTATCTTTATATATGCATAATAGATGGAAAATAAGGATTTTTAAGAAAAAGTTGAGACTCCTATGCAGAGATTAAGGCCCTTCGAATTATCTAATTTTACAACCTCCTACCATGCCATCCTATGTGCAAACTATGCTTGGCCATCTGCTAACCTCCAGACAATACCACATTCTTCACTGACTGTACCTTAGCCCAAGTTGGGTCCTCTTACTAGAATGCCCACTCTTGCATTTTCAGGTATATTCTTCTCCTCATCCAATTCACAATCATATCCTCTCTCGTCAGGATAGACCTATACATACCTTTCTTTACACTAGGATTGCATTTTACATATTATAATAAAATTATAATATTTATCCCATTATCATACTCATATTTTATACTATAATTTTTTATGTTTTTATTTGATCATAAATTCCTTGAGACTAGCATTCATATCATTTAATCTTTAGATGTAAGTAATAAAATTCCTACCAAATAATAAACAGATTACTGGGCACAGAGATAAAAGTTTTTAGCTACTCAAGTTTCCTGATATCCCAACAGATGAATAAACTAGAAGCTCACCTATTTCTTAACATGTATGATTAAATGTAAACTGTATTTAATATAATTTTCTACTGATGTAGAAAAGGTTTTAATCAGAAATGAAATTTTTTAAAAAATACACATTTTTGAATGCTTTAGCAAGTTAATCAATATTCCAATTCATTGGTACTTTCTATATCACTATCATCTTTTACATGCATGATTTCTGTCATTTCACCTAACTCTGCTAGTTGACTATTTTCCTATGGCTCCTACCAGGACTTTTTAGGAAGCTATGGCTACCTACTTGCCTCATCATTTCTTTGGGCAACAGCTGTGTTTAAAACCACTCATTCTTTCCATGTGTTGACAGAAACTACCTACGACTTGAATGCAGTCTACAGCTGCCTAGGAGCAAAAACTCAATTCATGAATGAGAGAAATGGGGTGATTTAAGTTAGTATCTTTTTCTGTTTTTCCCCCTTTTGGTAGAGCATATAAAAGTGAACTTATCAAATAAACAGCAATGTGTATGAAATATGATTCTCTCCATCATGCAGTGTAATTGTAAGATACTCCTAAGGAAACAGGGCTTTGTCTGGTTTTTTCTGCCTAATTACACCATATTTTCTTTTCTTTCTAACTGAAATAAATATTACTAAACATTACAATTTCTCTGGAAAATCATCTGCATACTACTGACACATGGAAACTTGGTACCAAAGTGATAGTTCTTTACAATGCTATTATGGTTACTCCTCAAGCAAAGAATGAGTGACTTATTGCTGGTCCTAAAAAAGGCTAAATTTTTTCTTGATGTGATTTAAAAATTCATTAGACTTGCAAAGGACCTCTGTCTGAGACTTGAAATTAATCAAACCAAATACAGAAGAAACTATTGTTAAAATTATGACACAGCAATAAAACTTTAAGATGTAGCACAGGTACACTTCTTTTTCAGAACATAGGTGTCACTGTTCTAAGATGTCTCTTTACTAGGACCCTGAGAAGGGCTACTGTAAGTAATCCAAATGATTCTTTAATGTAAATTACACTAAGTTTCAGATTCTAATGGCTGCAATAAAAGGAGAATTTCCATTTGAGGACAAGCAGTTCAACTTCAAAGTCTTAATTCTTAGCCCTTCATTGTCAACTGAGGAAGAGTTAAACATTTTATATAAGTGAACAGTGGCTATCCTTACACCAGAAAAAATTCTGGAATCTGTTAATGGTAATAAAGATAAAAACTCACTGCCACTAAATGTTATATTATGTAAATATATGATTTATCTCAAAATACAAATTACATCTCTTTCAGCTAAGCTTGCTTTGAAAGTGAAACTCAATCTACACCAACATAATTTTCCTTTGTTCAAGTGGCCTCACGTTTGGAAGGCACATTGGTAAGCTGCATCTTCACTTCCATAAAACTGAGTTAACAAGCCAGGTGAGGTGGCACAGGTCTGTAATTCCAATACCTGGGAGGCTGACACAGGAGGATTGCAATATCAAGGCTAGCCTGGGCTACACAGAGAGTTTAATGTTAGCCCAGACTACATAGTGAGACTGTTTCAAGAAAAAAAAAAAAAAAAAAGGAAAGAGCAAAGGCAGAAGAAGAAGAAAAAAACTTATAGCAGGTTATAATACTTGAAATTATATAACCTTGGAATGAGACCATATTATTAGACATTTTGGTTTTACAGCTACTTTCAATCCAAGACTATATAATATTTGTTAAGTCTATGGATAATATTGAGTTTTATTTCTTTAAAAACAGTCCAAAGTACGCATTATGATAATTTTAAAATTCAGGCTGAGCGCGACAGCTCATGCCTTATAATCCCAGCACTCAGGAGGCTGCAGGAGGATTGTTTTGAGTTCGAGACCAGCCTGGGCTATAAAGTGAGTTCAAGACCAGCCTAAACTGTATAGTGAGACCCTGTCTCAAAAAGACAATAATAATAATAAAAATAAAATAAAATTCAATCCAGGGTTGGGGATATAGCTCAGCAGCACAGTGCCTGCCTGACATGAGTTTGATTTCTGGTACACAGCCCACTTACTCACTCAACAAACAGTTGTCTAGCATCTACTAGAGGCCAGGCACTGTGCCATAAACTGGAGATCAAACAGTGAGAAAATTGGATGCCGTAACCCTAATGGGAAATGGGAATTTAAAGGGTACATGCCATTAACAAAATAAAAGGAATGTAAAATAGCAACTAGCAACCACACAAGTGCTGTAAAGGAGAGAGATAAAGTATGGTGAAAGAATATAAATGAAAAGATCAGAAAACTATTGCCCAAAAAATATCAAGAGCTGAAGGATAAGTAGTTGTTAACTCAGAGCACACTGCAGGCCTGAGCATCAGCATGTGCAAATGTGAAGCAACAGGAGGCATGATGAGTTTCAGAGTTAGAGGATGAACATCCTGGCTAAACCACAGAGTGAAAGCTCGATGGCTCAACATTAACTCATCCTTACCTTTGTTAACAGCTCTCTATTTATTTTGAAATTTATAGTCCTTGGGCCAGTGCTGATCTCACTCACCACTGTGTCGCACTTAAGCTGAAAAGATAACGAATAATGTAAAACAGGTATGCTATATAATGAGCCTAATAACATACAAAGTTCTATACTATAAAACTGACCTACAACGGCAACATAGAAGTCATCTCCAGTCACTGCAGCTGGACCCCTTTGTTAGTCAGTCTCTTCAATCCCATCATTCTCTATGTAGGTAAAAATATTTTCTTTTTTTCCTGACTAGAATGCTATTTTGTACTCAGAATCTTTTCTCACCTATAAATTTTCTACCTGTCACACAATGGTCATTTTATTTCACCGATCTTTCACAAGAACCATAGGACATAACATTCTGTCAGGTAAGCACTTGGACTAAATGGATGTAAATGGGCTGTTTCTCTACATATAGCCTCACTGCTTCTTCACCCGCCAGGTGCTCAAACTCCTTATATAAAACTTTATGGAACTAAAGAGGTACCTGTCATCACTGAAGAGCCACTAGTCTTTATTTTTAAGAAATTAGAAAGAGTGGGAGGAAAGGATTTAAATACTGTAATTGAACTAATTCTACCTCTGGTGTACCTTGTGACAAAAATGTGCGCTGATTTTTCACCTCAAGACCATACTGTTAAGTGAAATAATTCAGATACACAAGTTTAAATATGCATAATTTCTCTTAGAAATCTAAAATATAAAGGGCAAAATAAAGGACAGAGAATAGGAGGTAGAGAAACTTTTTTTCAAACGGGAAGGAGAACAAGAGATGGGGACAGGAAGGAAAAAGTATTTAAAAAAAGGAAAGAAGGAAAAAATGGAAACAGCTTTTTCAAAAAGGAAGGGCATCAAGTGTTGGAAGAAACAGGGAGGGACAGGAGGGAATGGGGATAAATAAGAACTGAGATGTGGTGTGTACATGTAAAAATCACCATGATAAATGTAATTATTATGTATTGCAAACAGGTACTAATAAAAAAATGGAAAATATCTACTCAACAACCAAAGCTCCTTTATTATACTCTTTAATTAAACACTTTTTCTATGATAGTGACTTTCATTGTTCTAACCCTTCAGTTCCAAGATAGGTCCTGTGTATCACATGTATTAATGTTATTAATAAAGTTCAAAAAAACCACAAAGAAAATCAGAAAGACTCCAATATCTGTCTTTTATGAAGGCATTACAGTAACAATTTTGGTAATTTCTTACACTTAATTCCTCTTTTAGATACTAAACCTATCAAAAGAAAAAAACTACAGAGGAAGTTTATTAAATCATCTAAACACTTATTCTCTGTAATGATTATTCTATTTACATCTAATAATTTCTAGTCACGCTTTAACATTATCAGAAACTCATTTAAAAATTGCAACCTACTGCTCTAATTTATCAAATTTGTTCTTCTAAATTTTAAAACCTACCCAGTTTCAATTTGTAAATTTAATTACCACTTAAGTCTTCCTGTAAGTAGTTAATCAAAAAACCAAACAATGTCAGCTCAAGACGGAATGCTTTACAAACTAATATGAAAAATCACTGTAACCTTACAGTGTGTACATGGGTAAAATGAATTTAAAAGATTTTTCCAACATGCCTTGAATAAGGAGCGATTAAACTCATTTCTGTAGCTGAGATAGCCTGCAGAGCACTTTCTTCTTTTAAATGCTAAACTCATTATAATGTAAAATAAAGATTATAGTGTTAAAATACCTTCTCTGCCAGTCTCTTGGCTTGAACTTGATTATCTGATCTTGAATGGCCTTTTCTGTTTTCCAATAAGGAATCCACAGAAAGTTGAAAATCAGCTACTCCTCTGAAGACAAACATTGAAATAGGAAAGAGCTGTTGTTACAAATATTACCAGTGTAACAAAGAGTAACTGTGGGTTCTCCATAGCAACACAATTTTATCAGAAGATAATGTGCTTTCAAAATTAAAAGGCAATCTTTAAAAAATGGCGCTGAAAAAACCTGCTCTCTACATACCAATGACTAAAACTAGACACATGTCTATCACCACAAATTAAACTAAATTCAAAATCAAAGATCTAAATATTAAGACAGAAACACTAAATCTACTGGGAGAGAAAGTAGGTAGAAATCTTGAAGACATAGGTGCAGGCAGAGAGTTAATGAACAAAACCCAGATTGCATGGGAAATACTTCAAAGAATCACAACTGGGATCTCATTTTATTAAAAATCAAAAATCAATCAATCAATCACTGAGAGAGTGAAAAAGACAACCCACAGAGTGGGAAAAAAATTTAGCCAATTGTCCTTCAGACAAAGGAATTTTACCTAGAACATATAACGCACTGAAAAAACTTAGACCTCCAAATTCAAAGACCTAATCCAAAAATGGGCATTTGAAATGAATCCATACTTCTAAGATGAGAAAATACAAATGGCAAATAAATATATGAAAAAATGTTCAACACATTATTGAGAGATGAAAATTAAAACAATGGTGACATTTCATTGCACTTCAGAAAAATGGCTACCATCAAGGAATCAACCAATAACAAATGCTGGCAGGGCTGCGAGGGCAGGCGGTAAAAAGGAACCCTTCTCCACTGTTGGTGGGAGTGCACACTGGTACAACCACTCTGGAAAGCCATATGAAGATTCCTAAAGGAGTAGCGGTCCCATTCAACCCAGATATTCCCCTTCTGGGTGCTTTCCCAGAAGAATTAAAAACATCATACCATAGTGATATATGTGCACCCACGTTTATAACAGCACAATTTTTAATAGCTAAATCTTACAAACCACCCAAATGCCCACCAACTAAGGAATTGATACTCAGCCACAAACAAAAATAAACTTAAATTGTAATAGGTAAATGGATGCAACTTGAGACTATACTCATAAGTGAAGTAACCCAGACTCACGTGTGTAAACATTATATTGTCTCCCTGGTGTGGGAAACTGAAAGCGTAAATAACATGTAAAATATGCAATAGATATTGTGAAATGAGAAGAAATTGTTCTAAAGGAAAAAAGGAACTAAGATGGGGGAAAGTGGAAAGGATGAAAGAAAAAAGGGAAAAAAATTCAAGTCAGTTATATTATTCATGTCTCAGTTCAGTGAAAAGGAAAGTTTGTGTGAATATCAGTTGGAATAATTTTAATGCCCGTATCTTGTAATCCAAGCAACTACTTTAAAGATAACAGTATGTGATGTATTACTTGTTATTCTATTATTTTGTTATGAAGTTGTTTTACCTTTGTTATGGTTTGTGTCTAGATGGCCCTCCCTGAAAAAGCCTCATGCAATCACCGAGGCAGCTGAATCTAGTGTTTGTGATTGGTTTATTGTCTAGCACTGGGATTGGTGGTGTGAGTGCTGCACCTGCCCAGGGGTGGAGCCAGCATACAGTGTAAGGGCAGGAAGGGGGCATGCTTGGCCCTCTTTTGCTCTGTTTGCTCTTGCTGTTTGCAGTGGCCATGAAATGGCTGCCCAGCCATGCCATCCTGCTTTGGAGCAAGCTGAGAATGGACTGAAACCTTCAAAAATATAAGAAACAAACTTTCCCTTGCTTCACTTTGGGAGTCAAGTATTTTGTCTCAGTGAGAAAAAACTAACCAAGACAACCTTTTTTTCCATAAAATAAAATATCCCTAATTGAAAATTATTTATATAAAACTTCCATTATTGTTTATGTAAGAAAAGAAGGTAAGAAATGGAATTAAAGTGTATCAGTGACCTCCACAGTATTTGCAATGTTGATTACTAAAAACAAAAACTGACAGCCACCTCCCCTGGGGATGGTTGAAAAATAGGGGAGTTTTGAAATAAAAATAGTAAAAAGTTAAGAGTTGACAATTTAGGTGACCACATGATACTGTTTATTATTTTCTATTAATTTTTCTGTAGGTTTGAAATAGTTCAAGGTGTATGAAATGTTTTTTAATCATCACACAAATATTTAACATAACTACCTACCCTAGCATCTTCTGATGTTTAATAAAGAACCAGATAATAGGAATAAGTGAGCTGTACCAGTGCGTGTTGAGCCCATGTGTCACCCACAGAGGGGCAGAAGTGACTTCAATCAACCATGAAATTCAGGGAAATGCCTACAAATTCCTGTCACTTTAATATCACATTAAAACAGTTAGTCTACAATGACCATTAAGAATTTTTCTGGCGCTAGATGTGGTAATCCCAATACTTAGGAAGCTGAGGTAGTAGTATCACTGTGAGTTCCAGGCTAGACTAGGTTATATAATAATGAGATCAAAGCCAGCATGAACTACACAGTAAGCCTTTGGGGCGGGGGGGGGGAGCTCTGGATCTTAATCATTATCTAGCAACCTAATGTAGATCACACATATCAGCCCAAACAAACTCACTGACACCTGCAGTGTAAACATAAGAGACAAGTTCATGTACAAATCACTATGTGATATGATCCCTGACAAGTTTATAGTGGTCAATTCATGGTTTTGTCAAGAAACTAAAGTTAGCTAAAAATTCTAGTTCTATTTTACCTAGCCATTCCTCTTCTTGGTATCTTCCTGAAAGAATTAAGAGCATCATACCATAGCAATATATGTACACCAATGTTTATAGCAGCACAGTTTGTAATAGCTAAATCTTGGAAACAGCCCAAATGCCCATCAACCGATAAATGGATAAAGATGTAGGTTTTTTTTTATACAATGGAGTACTTCTCTTCCATAAAGAAGGATAAACTTGAGAGATTTCTAGGTAAATGGATACACTTTGAGACCATACTCTTAAGTGAAATAAATCAGGCACACATGTTGAATTATCTCATGTGTAACAAACCAATAGTGCAAATAAGGGCCAAAATGTATAACAGATATTGTGAAATAGGAAGAAAGCATTCAAATGGGAAGGGGATCTAGCGGGGGAAAGGGGAGGCAGTAAGGGAAAAGAAAAAGAAAAAGGAAACAGTTTTTCTAAGTAAGGAGAGGAAGAGGGGTTGAAGGGAGGGGAGGGGAATGGAAAAAAGAAGACTCAAGATATATCAAGCACAGGTAGGTACAAATTTCCTATGATAAATGTAATCATTATGTGTATCTAAAATGTATCAATAAAATTAAAAGCAAAATAAATTCTATTTATCCTAGTTCTGATGCTAAGTAAGAATCAGTACTGACCCCCAGAGAAGTCTCCTATGTACTTCTTTCTTTATATACTAACATAGATGGCAAACCATAGTCTTTCTTTTCTAAGATTACTCACTAAAGAGTATATGATGATTCAATTTTCTAAAAATTAACATTTAAATTAGGATTTAAATACATTAGTTTACTCGTTCCAAAGGGCTCTCACAGTTCAGTGAAGTACTTGTGCCAATTAGCAGAAACCAAAGAAATCAATTTAACAAAATGGAGGCAATACAAAAAGCAAGACAGAAGCAACATACACACAAATCAAAACACAAGCAACAAACACACTTTTAAAACTCAAAGGAAAAAAAGTAAAATTAAAAGTAACTAGTAAGAGTCCTAATTACAATATTAATTGAAATGACACGGACTTGAATGTATCAGAGATTGGTATGACTTCTTGATAAAGCGCTTGAATGTATCAGAGATTGTTATGACTTCTTGATAAAGCGCTAGAATACTTTATAAAAGGCTTATTAATATTCATCAGTCTATAGCATGGCACTTAAACATTCAGAAAACACAAAGAAGTCATAGAACTTTCTGAAGATAGTTTTTTAAAAATTATGACTACTAACAGCTATAATTTTATTGTACACAGAATAATACATAAACATAATTCAACTTAAAACTTGTATCACTGCATTAGAATCACAAATATTTCATAGTTTGGTAGCAGAAAGATTTTTAAAAACCACTTAGTCCATTACTAGTGATTAACATCAACTAATTAAGAATATTTAAAATATAAATTCTGAAATTTTTCAAAGCATCACCTGCCAGAAATGTGCAAGGTGCAAGAGAGAAAAAAAAAATGCCTCAAGAAGGTAAAGGACATTAACCAGATTTCATATATTTCCTGGTTCTCCTTTTTGGGAGCTTCTAAACATACCCCCACAGGGAATTTTTGCTCTTTATTTAAAGAGGTGATTCTTATATGTGAAACACACATAAAAATTTCAAAGTTCAAAACCAAACTAAATTCATCAACAGTGGAATGTTAGAACATTACAAAAAAAAGAACAATGTCAAGGGAAAAGAGCTAAAATTTCTTAAATTTTTGTATGTAATTTTATATCTATTTTTAAACAAATCTGAAAAATATTAAAAGAGAACAGATGAAAATTATACCAGCTTGTTAGACTCAGTTATCTTATAGTAGTAAAAATATTGGGAACATTTTTCTTTTTAAAAATTCTGTTGTTCAACACAGTACTCAAAACAATAGCAAGAACAACTAAGCAAGAACAGAATAATAATAAAATAAATAAATAAAATAGAATTAAAGCATATGCACAGGAAAGGAAGTCATCAAATTATCATTATTTGTCCATGACATGATCTTCCACAAGACCTTAAAAAATCCACCAAAAGACTCTAAGGAATAATAACCAAACTCAGTAATGTTGCAGGCCACAAAATCAATACACAAAAATCAACAGCACTCCTCATACAGTAATTTTCAACAGCATTTTTCACAGAACTAGAGAAAACAATCCTAAAATTCATACTGAATCAGAATCCAGAATAGCAAAAGCATTTTACAATGACAAAAGCAAAGCAGGAAGTATCACAATCTCAGGTTTGAAGCTGTATTACAAAGCTACAGTAATAAAAACAGTATGGGTAATGGCACAAAAAGACATGAGAATCAAAGGAACAGAATAGAGGATGCAGGAATGACGCCGAGCACATTCAGCTATTTGACCTTTAATAAAAAGACCAAAAATACACTGAAGAAACATAACTTCTATAATAAATAATGTTGGGAAAACTAGGTATCCACATGGAGAACATTCGATCTTGACCCATATCTCTTACCATGTAATACATTAAAATCAAAGAACTAAATGTTAAAACAGAAATACTTAACCTGATGGAAGATAAGTACAACTCCTAAAGACATAGGTATAGGGAGACTTACTGAACAGAATCCCAGCTATACAAGCAATAATATCAAGAATCAACAAATGGGGTATCAAATTAAAAAACTTCTACACAGCAAAAGAAACAATCAACCAAGTAAAAAGACAACTTACAGATGAGAAAATTTACCAGCTATTCCTTAGAGGACTAATATTTATAATATATGAAGAGTTTAAATACATTAGACCTCCCAAAATAAAAGGTTCAAAAAAATGGACAACAGTTATGATAGACACTTCACAGAAGTATAAATGGGCACTAAATATATGAAGAAATGCTCCACATCACTAGCCATTAGAAAAATACAAATTAAAACAACACTGAGATTTTAGCTTACATCAGAATTAATACAATCATCAAGAACTCAAGAAATAAGAAATGCTGCCAAGGCTTTGGAGGAAGGGGTAAACATTTCTGCATTGTTGGTGGGAATGTAAATTGGTACAGCCATTATGGAAATCAGTACGGAGAGTTCTCAAAAAACTATAAACAAATTCCATTTGACACAGCTATTTCCCTTCCAGGTATCTTCCCAGAAGACTTAAAGACATCAAATTACAGTGATACATGCCTATCTATGTTTATAGCAATACAATTCATAACTTCTAAATCTTGGAAGCGGCCTATATGTCCACAACAGATGAATGGATAAATAAAATGTGGTATTTACACACAATGGAGTACTACTCTGCCATAACAAAAGATAAACGATGCATTTGTAGGAAAATGGATATACCTTGAGACCATAATATTAAGTGAAATAAATCAGACACAGGAGCTTAAACAGCACGTGGTTTTCTCTTAACAAGAACCCCAAATTTATATATAAACAGCAAAATGAAATAGGGAAATAGATCTTTCTCAAGTGGGAAGAGGATCAAAGGATGGAGGCAAAGGAGGAGGAAGAGAAAGGGATGAAAAAGAAATTAAAATGTATTATAGTACATGCACCAACTCCACACAAGCAATGTAAACATTATGTACTGCAAACATGTACCAATTAAAAAAGAGAAAAACAAGACAATTGAAAAAAATAAGTAAAATTCCTCTGTATTTTCCGGAATGCCCTTAAGATTATGTTCTACTTTAATGGAAAAATTAAAAAAAAAAAAACCTCAATCTTTAAAAAGATATAACATGAAAAATGGTAACAAAGTTTTTGAAAATAAAGAGGGGAGGAGGGATCATAGGCAGGAGAAGAGAATGCAAAAAAAAGAAGCAAGATATACCATGTACCAGCACAAACTCCCTATGATGAATGTTATGCTACCTATAAAATAAAAAAATTAAAAACAAAGGGGAAAAAAAGACATAACATCTAGGCTCTGAAAACCAGCAAATACTAAAACACTCCAATGCAGGGAATGAAAATGACTTCTTATGGTGATGAAACAACTGGTCCTATGCAGATGATGGAAGGTGATGGAGCCACAGGGTTTATTAGTCTCTCTCCCTTTCATTTTTAAAAATAAAAAACTAATATTCTCAGACCATGTATACCTTTTGCCTTTTAAAAATTAAAAACAAGTTTAAAAGGCAATAACTATTTCCATACTACTCAGAAATTGTCGTGTTGGATTAGTGTAAAATCCAGAGACTGGGGTGCTAATGGCTGATAACACAGTTCTTAATTCTAACACAGTACAATCAACATTATATAGGAAAGTCATCATAGCTGAAGATATAATTGAGAGAACCTTTTAATTTTGCTGGCACTTAGGATTATAAGGGAAGCTGGTCTTATTATGGCAAAGTTGAGTTACCTCTGTTTTGACTAAATTTTTTTTTCTTTTTCCGCACTGGTATTGAACCCAAGGCCTTCACACTAAGTTACAACTTCAGCCTTTTCATTCCTTTTCTGAGACAGGATCTCAGTCACTAAATTCCCCAGGTTAGGCTCAAACTTATGATCTTCCCGCCTTAGCCTCCAGAGTAATTACAGGCATCTACCATCATGCCTGGCTTAAGTAAACTTAATATGTAGAATTTTAAACTTGTAACACAGAAAAGTTTTAAAGCCATGCTTAACATTTATTTGCTATTAATCAAAGTTTTAGTACCCTGGATTAAAGTAGAGATAAGCAGAAGAAAACCTGTTCATAAGCTAGGCAGAGATAATTCAGCTTATTAAATGTCCTTAAAACAAGATTAAAATTCATATACTGCCCTTGTAACAGGGATCTAAAGACCAAACCACCACATTCCTGATAGTAAATAAAAGCAGGATAAAATTTCATATATCTTGATTTAATTTTCTATGTCTGCTTTACTACATTAACACTTTGAGTCACATCCTCACTCAACTCTGCACACGGACACGATAATCATTTAAGGAATATTTGTATTATTTGCCCCAAATTCACTGAGCCTATCTCATCTTCCTTTATGACCAAGGACACCACGATAACAGTGACTAAACTAGTTTTCAGGATGTATAGGCATATCCAGTTGCCAAGCTTTAATAGCATCAAGTTTCAGAACCCTGGGAGTAATACCTAGAAATTTCAAATCATTGTCCTGAACCTGTAGTCATTTTGGATTCCAGGAAAAGCACATTCTCACAGACCACTCCAGGAGGTTATCCCCCATACCAAGCAATTACCCTGTAACAATCAAGGCTGTCCCTCAAGCAGAAGCAATTATCTCAATATTGGAACCAAACCACCTCCTCAAGCCATGATGGCTCTCCCAGAACCTCAGAAGGCCAGTCCTGAAATACCAACCAGACTAATGACTGACCTGGATTACCTACACTGCCAGCTGTGCAGACCCCCAACCCCTGTCTTTGTTCACCTTTCCATAAAACCCCAAAGCTTCTGTCAGTCCCCAAGACAGGTACTGAACCTCTTTATCTGTGCTTCTGAGGATGACAATGCTGATTAAAACTTCTTTCCTGCTCCTCCCCACTGCTCATCTTTTATTTTGTTTTGTTTCTTGAAACAGGGTCTCGCTGTATAACTCAAACTTGCGTTGAATTCACCATGTGGCCCAGGCTAGCCCTGAGCACACCATGTTCTGAGTACTGGGATTACAGGCATGTACCCCCACGCCAGGCACCAATGCTCATCTTGATTAGTGTTACGGGACACACAGCTGATCCTGGTCTGTTAAAACCCTCAGAACTGAGGTTTTTGTCCTGAACCTCTGGTAACATCCTTATGTAGAATGTAACTAACAGACTTTAGGAAAAAGATAACTGATTTTGAAGTTGTTATTACAATTTTAGTTCTTTTGTTTACTATCACATAACTAAATTTGGACCTCATTCCCAAAGATTGATACAGTTATCATCACTAGCATAAGAAAACATCAAAATACAGTATGAATATTATCTGTCAAGAATATAAAAATTACATATTTCAATTTTATTAAATCAACTGGAATAATAGGATAATAGGTTGAATATAATGAATAATATCTATGGTTAACTTAAAGGACCATTCTGTAAATTGAAGAGTAACACTGTGTTTTTGGTTTTTTGGGTTGATTTTTTTTTTGTGATGCTGGGGATTGAACTCATGACCTTACACTTGCCAGACAGGCACTTATGCCACTGAACTAAATCCCCAGCACCTAGTAACAATTTTTTGAATTATCAACAAATTTAGCAACATTTTAGACTGTTACAAATACATTATACTTAACTCTTTTTTGGAAATTGGAATTGCAGATATTGACTTGATCAATTTTTCGGGTGGAAGATCCAGAACTCTGGAAAGCTAAACAACAAAAAGAACAAAACATGAGTGTTGATAAATTTGTTAGGCAGATTCAGTAGAATACTACTTAGCCTCTAAAAGAATAAACTATTAATACATTTATAATATATATGAACCTCAAATGCATCATGCACTGAATGACATTATGAAAAATCCAAACTGTAAGGGTGAAGGCTACATCTGTGGTTGCTGGGGTTGAGGGGGAGGTGATGTTTTGACCATAAAGCAGCAAACTGTTCACTTTTTCTTTATTTATTTATTTTGGCACTGGGGATTGAACTCACACCTCATGCCTGCCAGGTAGGCACTTATGCCACTGAGCTAAATCCCCAGCCCTGTTCACCTTTTAAAGTCAATTTTATCTTTATAAATTTAAAAATAAAAAAATTTTAATGGTGTAGAAAAAGAAGGGATGAATCACTGAGAATCCAAAGATAATTTTTTTTCATTTAAAAATATTTGTTGAGTGGTTACTATGTACTAAGCATTGTTGTGAGTGTTGAGGATACAGCATTGAATACAACGGAAGAAAAATCTCAGCCCTATGGAAGGCTGAGGCAGGGTAATGGTAAATTCAAACCCAGCCTGGGCAACTCAGTGACATATTAAAAGCTTGTCACAAAAGAAAAAAAAAATATAAGGAAAAGCTAGGGATGCAGCTCAATGTGAAGGCCTTGAGATCAATTATTAGGACCACAAAAAACAAAACCAGACAAAAATTCTGTATCACTTACACATAAACAAGTAAATATTAGAGGAAAATCTTATCCCCATTCCCTGTCAAAGCTTTATTTATCACAATAGTAGTGGTTCAACAAAAGGACTAGGTGTATAGCAAAGTGATACAGCATTTGCCTACCACAAACATAAGGCTCAGCGTATGATGCCCAGCACTACACACACAGTAGTGCATTTGTATTCTTAAAAAACAGAAACCCTTCTTTCAAGATTATAATACATAGCCAAAGTTGTGAACCACTGCCCCAACCAGACACTTGGAAGTTGGGTGGAAGAGATAGTGCTCCATGTTCTGAATAATTTTTACATGACAAGTATGCCTTTCTTACTTCATGGAACAGTCAAATGACTTTCATACCATTACAGCTTTCATTTCACAAATAATGAAAATAAAGTACAAAGAATGAATGTGACTTGCCTAAGTAGAAAAGCTGCATTGTGAATACAGGCAACACATCTCCTCCCTCATCAAAATATGCAGCAACTGTTTAATTAAAAGACACATCACCATTAATCCTCCTCAAAACGCTGCCCCTTGCTTCAAACATTCTATCTCATCATTCTTGTCCCTTTGTGAAACAGTTTGAAAAGCCGCCTTTTGTGTCTTTACAGGGTATGATTAAAAAATATGGTGGACTGCTTCTGCCAAGTGCTATCCAACAAAAAGCAGGCTCATAAAAAGATCACAGTCTGCCCTCATCCACCTTATTCACTATATGGCACCATATGACTTCTGCATCTTCCTCAAAGTCAAAATGATCCCAAAAGGCAAACCTGTTGAACTGATTCAGGACAGTGAGGCAGACACAAAAAAGGACTTTCAGAACTGCTTCACAAAGTGGCAACACTGATAGCATGTGTTTGAAGAGGGAGAGTATGCCTTCAGTGAAAAATGTATTTAAAAAAAAAAAAGTGAAAGACCAATCCAGCCATAAAGAAATTGAAGCTGTCTCCATCTTTCTTCCCCTCTTCATCTATCCTGATGCAGCCTGTGCACTGGACAAGCCATGGCCGTAGAACTGGAAGTCAGACAAATCTGTCCTCCTACTGTATTTCTGCCAGCTAGCAGGCTGTGAACCTTAAGCACACATTGCACTGCCACGTCACACAAAGTCTTTCTCTACAAAAAAAGGGAGTGATAAGGAAAACAGGAGAAGAAGAAATCTTAAGGTATCTATAAGTGACCAGAAGACCAACAAAACACTGTCACTTGATGAATAATAGTATTCACTCGTGAACATTAACAAAAATAATTTGTTAAACTTCACATTCAAATTAAAAAGTGCCCTCAATCAGACCTAGAGCTACTGTTTATATTAAAGATGATTTATAAATTTGTGCTTTGGTTTACTATATGCTGATTTTAAACTGAAACATTAAGGTAAAATCTTTTTATTTTAAATTTCCAATCTTTAGAAAATGAATTATTCTATCCCCTATATAGAAGTTATTTCCTCAGGATATATTCTCACAAGTGGATAAATATTTCCAAAGCATCTATAGAACAAAGATTATAACACTTATATTTATCCTACAAAATGTTCCCGCAAATAAAGACACTATCAGTTATACAGGTTCTACTACAATCTTTTAGAAAAAAATAGATGTAAATTCCAGTTCCATTTTCATTAGCTATGAGGCCTTGGGAAAGGAATTTTACATCAGTGAACTTTAGTTTTCATAACTGAAATAAGGAGTAATAAATCTATTAAATAGTAAACTAGAACTCTCACAAGGATTAGAGAATATATCATAAAATACACATGCATTAAACAATTCCTTTTCCATTTGCCAAGTTTTAGTTTATTCTGGATATAACTTCCCGCAAGCTCACTCATAACAACTACAATTTTCTATCTTAAATATGCTTAATTATTGAAAAAAAGAATTGACTGACACAGACCAATTTCAAACGTTTCACCTGACAAGTAGTGAATTTAGATAGCAATAAAAAAAATCTCTTCAAAAAAATCATTCTGGGGGATTGAAAAAAAGATGGCAGACTGGTAGGTAGCAGGAGAGAGACCCTCTCTGAGAGAGACAGCTCAAATGCCAGAATAAAACACCCTGGAGAGACCCAAACAGAGAGAGATGGACTCTCATAATACAGGAAGAAACTAAAGTGCAAAAAACCGCTCAAATATGAGGTCCTGGGGCTACTATTACTGAAGATAAGATCAGCGAGAATGGCGCCCTCTTCAAGCCACCTGAATTCCTGCCTGACCTGAACAAGCGATCCACGCTGAAGCGACTGGCTTGAGCCGCCAGAGAGCAGAGCTGAACAGCCCTGCATGCAGCTCGCCCGTACCGGCCCTGCACGTGATCCACCCAGAGGCACCGTGAATTCTCACCACAGCCGCGCTGAAGTCGGAGGTCGGGGATCCCTGCAGTTCTCAGGAACCGGCATCTACATTCGGTGAGTGATGGGAATAAGACCCTTCCACAGGAAAGGGGAAACTGACTGGACAACATGTTGGATTTGGGCAGGACAGCCCTAACTCCATAAGGAAGTGGCTTCAGTTGGTTGCTTCCCTCGCCAAGCAGATTGGTGGAATCTGCTTGGAATAGGCCGCGTCCCTGGCGGGGACCCAGTGAATTGCTACAAATTACTTTCCTGAGATCGGTGCACACTGACGCAGTGGAGGCCTACAAAGCTTGACTGGCCCATAGGGGAGGAGCTAGCACACACTGCCCGAGGGTGAACTCTAATCTCTGATAACCTATTGAAGAGGGCTAAAGCTCCTAGCCTGTGCCCTCTAGAGGAGCCTTAACCAACAAGAAAAGGGTCTGGGAATTACACTGTACACTTGCATGGAAGGAACCAAAAACATGAGGAAAGGGAGAAATAACAAAAAACCTCAGCCCCCAACCCTGAGAACATTGATCCAGGAGAGGTAAATACAAAAGAGATTGAGGGCAGCAAAAATGCAACATCAAACACA